>CAUYSK010049790.1:0-116789 GCA_963575035.1 Avahi laniger | reverse complement strand
CCTACTGCCTCAGTCTCCCAGGTAGCTGGGACTACAGGCATGAGCCACCATGCCCGGCTAATTTTTTCTATATATTTTTAGCTGTCCAATTAATTTCTTTCTATTTTTGGTAGAGACGGGGTCTCGCTCTTGCTCAGGCTGTTCTCGAACTCCTGAGTTCAAACAATCCGCCCACCTCGGCCTCCCAGAGAGCTAGGATTACAGGTGTGAGCCACCGCCCCGGCCTCCTTTTCCATTTCTAAGGACCCCTGCGATTATACTGGGTCCATCAGATAATTCAGGATAATCTCCCCTAACTCAAAGTCAGCTGATTAGCAACCTGCAACAACTTCTGACCCTGACTATCTGGAACGAGGCCAGACTTCACGGTTGAGGGCACAGTCCCCCACAAGACTACCCTGCCTTCAGACACCAGGCAGAGGATCAGGGCCCCGCAGGCCACTCTCACTTCTGACCAGCTGGCTACACGCTCAGGGGTTCTCACCACCCACTCAGGTTCGATAATTTGTTAGAATGACTCGAGGAACTCAGGAAAGTGCTAGACTTATGACTATAAAAGGTTACAAATCAGAGGCAGCCAAAGGGAGAGATGTGTAGGGTGAGGTCTCAGAGGGTTTCAGACATGAAGCTTCCGTTGTCCCCTCCCCGTGGAGTCAGGACCCTCCTGGAGTATTGCCAGCCAGGGAGGATCACTCAAACTTTGGGGTCCAGGGTTTTTATTGGGGTTTCACCATGTAGGCAGGACTGATTGAACTGACTGAATCCATGGCCACGAGGTTGAACTCTCTAGCCCCAACTCCTCCGTGGAGGTTGGGCTGATACCATGTGGCTCAGAGTGCCACCCTCCAATCACATGGCTGGTCTTCCTGGCATGTCCAGCCCCCATCCTGAGTCACCTCATTAGCATAAACAATCAGGTGTGGTCAGAGGGACCCACCACAAATCACAAGGACACTTATCACTTGGGAAATTCCAAGGAGTTAGAAGTTCCCTCCCAGGAACTGGGGACAAAGGTCAGCCAAATTCCTTATTATGCACAACTTTAATTCCATCTTCAACTTTAGTTCTCCTTTGCTTTGTAACCTAATGTCGTCACAGGTTCCAGGAATTAGGATGTGGACATCTTTGGGGGGCCATTATTCTGCGGGGCACAACCCCTCAGTGGCTCCCTAACACAGTACCTCTATATTTATTTTGTTGTTTATTGTGTCTCCCTCCTTGGAGTGTCAGCTATATAAGGGTATGTTGGAGCACCCTGAACTGTCTGGGGTATGCTGTGGGTGCCAAATCACTGAGCGAGAAAGAGGAACAGTTGGAGGAGGTGACATTTGAGCTGGTCCTTGGTGGATGAGCAGAGTGGTGCAGGGTCGGCAGGCTGCCGGGCAAAGAACAGTATGTGCAAAGGGACAGAAGAGGATGTAGGGACTGGGGGGGTTTAGGTGGCCCTGCGTGGCTTGCTGTGGCTGGAGCATTGGGGTGTATCATGGGAGGGAGGGGGATCTTGGGAGCTGCTCAAGAAAGGCCAGCTTAGACACAACTGCACGTGGCCAGGCTATGGACGTCATGGTGCTTCTGCTATCTGCTCTAGTGCCTTCTATTTCCACCCAGGTGCCAGGAGGAAAGCACCAGGGTGTGACAAACAGAGCCCGGGCCCTGGGGTCAGACAGACTTGGGCTCAAATCCCAAGTTCTGCTGTTTATAATTGTGGCCCTGAGCAAGTCACCTCACCTCTCTGTGGCTGTCACTGAGGTTGGCTTACTCAACACTCCTGTCTAACTCACTTTTCCTTTGCTTTCCTCTACTGTGGAGCCTGCAGAGAGCTCAGTTTCCTTCAACTGAAGCAAGTGGCACAGATCTGGCCAATGAGCTAGAAGTAGAATCTCTGTGAGGGGTGTTCAGGGAAAGGGAAAGGCCCAATAAAAAGGGGGACAGGCTTGGCTAGATCGAAATTTGATCTTCTCCTCCTCTTCCTGCTTTGAATGATGTCAGGAGCAGCAGCAGCCACCTTATGACTATGAGGCGAAATTAAGAGTAATGCCCTGGGAAAGGCTAGGCAGAAGAATGGAAAGACCCTTGGCTTGAGGGGATATCACTGAGCAATTGGACCAGTGTCAGCAATCATTCACCTCTCATACCAGTTGGGCATTCTGTTACGCAGTCCTACTTAATATACTCGCTAAGCCTCAGTTTTCTCTACCATTATCTGGAGCTAATAAGATCTATCGATATTTATTTTACTCATGTTCTATGCCAGGAATGCCTCTAGGTGCTGGTGGCAAAGCAGTGAACAAGAGATGATGCCCTATTCTTTTTGCATCTTACATTTAGGTGGGAGAGACAGACAATGAACCCACAAATAGACAAGAATATATCTGAGAGTGAAAAGTCCTAGAAAGAAAAGAAAAGAAAGTGAAGTGATAGAGACTGGTACAGACTCAACACAGGGTCTTCATGACAGGGCTCTGAGAGGAGGTGATACCTGAGCTGAGACCTGAATGTCAAGAGGACAGAGACAGAGTATGGGAACAGCATTCCAGGCAAAGGGAATAGCAAGGACCAGGGCCCTGAGGCAGGCTAAAGTGTGGTGAGTGGACAGGCCAGGAAGAAGGCCAGGTGGCTGGAGGGCAGAGAGTGAGGATGGAGGTGAGACCAGAGAGGTGGTCGGGGTCAGATGACATGTCTTGGTAAGCAAAGTGACATTATATTTTGTAATATTCTAAACCCAGAAGAGAAGCCTCTCGGGTCTTTCAGAGTAGTGTGGGGAAATGACTTGAGTACCTGGCACACTGCAGGTGCTTAATAAATATCTATAGCTTAGAGTAGAGGCTGCATCCATCCTGTCTTTCTGAGGCTCAGCCAGTCCCTTCCTTGTCTCACCTGCCTCATGCTCCCAGTTCCTGAGCAGGGACTCCTCAGGCTACCTTTTAAGTCCTCCTTGCCTTGCATTGTCCTCCCCCGGGGCCATTTGCCCCCTCCAGAGCAGGCGGGTATAATTGCTGCTTTCCACAATGACATAAAAATCTAAGAGGCACAATCAACACAGCGCACACACATCATTGTCTTTCACTGCAAACGACAAAAGCGTAAACAGCAGGGGTGGCAGCAGTGGGGGTGGGGCAGGCTGCCACTGCCTCCGTGCCCTCACCCCCTTCTGGGGCACAGAGCCCTTCCAGGAAGGAGGAGGGATGCCTCATTAAAGCACACTTGGGGAAGTGGTTTTTCCTCTTTTTCCTTCCAGAGGCAGTAACCCCAGATTCTTTAACCTGACTTCAGAATCCAATGTGCCCTCCCTTTCACTATTTTACATGCTTTTTTCTTTCTTCCCCTGCATCTTCTATGTCTTCCAAAATATGGAGCTAGTGGTGGCTTCTGGTAGCAGAAGGGCTTGCCAGGTTCTTTTTGTCAAGCCCATGAATCGACCTCGACCCCATTTTAACCCCAGCCCCCGAGGGCCAACTTCTTCTGCTCCATGTCCAGCCGGCTACGCACAGCTTGTCTTGGAACGTGTACAGAAACCATCATCTCCCCAGCTCTCCCACACTCCCCGCGACGACTTCCTCAAACTAGTTACTTAATGAACGTCATCCAATTCCGAGTCTGTCTTGCCATGGTCTCATTTGCGAAAGCCAATCTGCTTTACGATTCTAACCTCTGGCTAGAAACTGCTCCCAATTTCATGTCATCCATAAACCTGATGAACGATTAGCTTGCTTCTCTGCAGTCATTCATTTATTTATTCAACCAGTAGTTAGTGAGCGCCTACTGGATGCTGGGCGCGGGATATAGAGTTAAAGGAGCTGCAGGTCCCGCCTTTGAGAGACCCCATGCGGGAGCTGCAGCACACTTGGAAATGGTTCGCATTCAGTGTGACCGGTCTCAACTGCGCAGGGGAAGAGAGCTGGCTTCTTCAGGGCAGGGGCAGTTTACATTGGCCTTGATACGCTGGAGGGCTTTTGCCAGCTGGGGAGGAAACGACGTCCCAGCCAGAGACCGGGATGTGCGCAGGCTCGCAGGCTCAGCGTTCCGGGTGTGACGGGGAAGCAGTCTGTCGACAGACACGTGTCCAGCGCTGATGAGCTTCAGGCTCGGAGCCTTCTAGAACCGGGATGCCTCCTCTGTCTCTTGGCTCCATTCATTTCCCCGTTAGCTTCATTCTGAGGTTCTGCGTGGTAGCAAAAAGGTTACACCCTCCCAGGTTCAAATCCAGGGAAAGAGAAAGTCTCCTCAAGTCTCCTTGAGGCTTCCTAGGTCACATGTCCCCTCGTAGCCAGTCGGGCTGGCCGGGGGCACTTGACCACTCCGATTGGCCAGGCCGGAGCCACGCCCCTGGGGCGGAGTCAGCTCCTGTTGCAAAGGGAGGGAAGAGTGGGATTCCCAGAGAGAAGGTGGGGGCCGTCAGCAGGGAAGGGGCGCAGGGACCCTGGATGAGGAAGGAAGCACAGATGATGCCCACTGTGGGGTCCGCCGCAGGCGGTGGAAGGGAAGCCCCTTGGTCCCTTCCCACGTGAGGGGCACGGGAGCGCGTCACCAGGCTCCTTCCGGGGCGAGGGCCGTCCGAGCCCTCACCACCGTGCTCTGCCGCCTGTTTGCAGGCCGGCGGGAGTTTCCTCTCTGCTGGCGGGAGGCTGGGTGGGACCAGCCAGGACGCAATTTCCGGTCAGCGCCCCCACCCACCCACCCCCACGCCGTCCCAGCCTTCTCGTTCTTCACGCTCTTTCCATATGCTCAAAAGCCACACCTGTCCAGCCCATGCGGACCCCGTACGGGCCCACGACCTGCACCTTCCGGTGGACCTCAGCCTGGGAGGGCGAGCCAGAGCCAGGGCCGCTCATGCGCACTCCGCAGCGGTCCCCCGGCACGTGGGAAGCAGTGGCTGGGGGATGGGCCCGGGCTTTGGGGACAGACTGAGTGAGGTTCTAGTCTGTAGGTTCATCTGCGGTGATAGAAACTACCCCAAAGAGAAAAACAGTGCCATAAACAAGATAGAAGTTTATTTCTCTCTACAACAATCAGACCTACAGGCAGGAGTCCGGGACCGGAAGACAGCCTTCTCCGAGCCCACAGCCACCGCCTGCTCTGCCTTAGTCTCCGGGGCTTCCACCTCGCAGGCCTAGGTGGCTGCTGAGTTCCAGCCGCTGGGAGGAGACGGGCACTAAGAAGGACATGTCCTCCCTTTGAGGACACTCCCAGAACTGCACGCTACACTGGTGCCGACAGCGTTACAGAGTTCAGTCATGTGGCCAGAATGGCCCAAGGGAGGCTGGAAAGAGTGTTGATCCAGGAGCCACGGGCCCAGCTAAAGCTCAGAGGGAGGAGAGAACAGATATCGGGATGACTTGCAGGCTGTAGCCCAGGCTCCCTAAATGTGCCATATCCATGAGGTCACCTAGTTCCCTGGGAAGGGGGAATTATTAACATAGTCCCCTGTTTTACAGATGGGGAAGTTGAGGCAGAGGGAGGTGCAAAGATTAACCCCACATGCCCTCTGTTCTCTTTCTCTCCTTCTTGTGCTAACTCTGTCCTTGCTCCTGCCCTGGACCCAGAACATAGTTCCCAGTTGTCCTTGAGTTACACTTAAGGAGCAGGATCTTTTCTGTTTTGTCTGTGGGTCCTGGGCCACCCCGAGAGACCAGAGGAAGCTCTCTTCTTATCCCCCACAGGCATGCCCGGTGCTCTGCGGCGCCCATTCCCCAGAGCAGACAGGCAGCAAGACCCCGAGCCTCATTTCCCTACAAGGCTTACAAGTCTCCCCTAACCGTGCCACTGTGTGATTAATGCTGGTTTAGGATCCAGCAAACATGGGCTCTGTTCCTTGGTGCTCTTGAAAAATGTGCAATCCTTTCTGTTTGCACAGCCCATCTGTAAACTAGGGCTAAACCACGTCCTTCAGCTCTCTCAAGGGTTCCTCGACGGGTAGCAAGTGAAAAATAATGTGGGTAATGTACTCTGAGGAACTCTGGGGAAGTGGCTGCACAAGCCCATAGTGCCACTGAATGATAATTGCCTGGGCCCTGGGAGGGGTGTTCTGGGGGCCTGGAGTGGTGAGAACTGGGATGGGGTGGGATGGTGCTTCAATCTGGAATGGCTCCCGCCTCACTTATGGGGCAGGCAGGAGCTGGGAGGCCCTGGTGATGCCCAACCACAGAGAACAAAGGTGTTCCCTGGGCAGGTGGGTGGGCAGCAACAGCTGGCATCGTGGGAGAGTCCAGAGGCAACAAGGATTCAGGCATTGGCCTCATGTTTAAAGGTCCCCTCCAGCCTGGGGAAAGGACTGGGGAATGGCACACAGGCCAGGGTCTGGTCCTCGGAAGAGACGGGAAGAAGGCAGGTTTTCTTCTTCCTTCCTTCCTTCCTTCCTGTCTCACTCTGCCATCCTGGCTAGAGTGCCATGGCATCATCATAGCTCACTGCAACCTCAAACTCCTGGGCTCAAGCGATCCTCCTGCCTCAACTTTCCCAGCAGCTGGGACCATGGGCAGACGCCACCATGCCTGCTAATTCTTTCTATTTTTAGTAGAGACGGGGTCTTGCCCTTGCTCAGGCTGGTCTCCAACTTCTGACCTCAAGCGATCCTCCTGCCTCGGCTTCCCAGAGTGCTAGGCTTGCAGGTGTGAGCCACTGCGCCCGGCCAAGGCAGATTTTCAAATGGAGGATTCACCTGTGGAGAACACAGAGTTGCTCTAAGTACCAGAGTCTCCCACTTGGATGAATGGGGCAGCCTCAGCTGTCCTGTTTAATCCATGCCCACCAGGCCCCCATCCGGTCTCCACACCCCCTTCCCGTCTCTTACAACCCCCGCAGTAGATTCCCACTGCCCTCGAGCCCACAGACTCCTTCTCGTGCCCTGTGGGAGCTCACCGGGTCTGCCCTCTGCCTTCCTTCCCACCGTACCTCTACCCCTCTCCCCTGGCTCTCCTTCCTCCTGCCACTCTGCCTGCTATTTGTTCCTCAAACCTACCATGCTCACTCGTGCCTCGAAGCCTTTGCACGTGCAGTTAGTTCCTTCTGCCTGGAACTTTCTTCCTGCGGCGCTCGGCTTGGCTGACGCTCTCTTCGAGAGGTCTGCTCTCACTCGCCTGCACTCTCTGCCTCTAAAACAAACCCTTCCCCATCACTGTCATCATCTGGGTGCATTTTTATCATTGTATTTAAGACCCTCTAAAGTGATATGATTTAATTCCTTGTTTATTGCCTGTCCTCCCACCGGAGTGTGGCCCCAGGGCAGGGAGCCCGTACACCTTGCTTCCTGTGCTCTCTGCAGTGCCTGGAACAGAGCAGGTGCTCAGAATGCATTGGTGAGGGTAGCCTTAGTTTGGGCCCTCCTGGAAGCAAACCCTGAGATAAGGTTTTGAGGGCAAGTAGTTTAACTTGGGAGGCGGTAGGGGAATAGGAGAGTGAGATAGGAGAGGGGAGGCAGCCAGCACAGGGAGTGCTCTGAAGCCAGTTACCACCGTGGGCAACGAGAGCTGCATCCCACAGTGCTGGGACCCAGTGCAGACAATGTGCCTCAGAATTATGGGGTAGCTGAGTTATGGGGCAACTCTGAGGCACGTTGGGGATACACCAGCTCCCATCAGGTATTGGTTGAGGGCTGCTCTTGCTCTTGGGGGGCTTTATTCACCAGCACTCTGACATGGGCAGAGTGGCCTCTAGATGCCAGAGAAAGGCCTGAGGTGAAGAAATGCAGGTGCTGGCGGTTGCGAGTTGGGCTGGTGTGCACTGCTGTGGGGCAGTGACATTGCCCGCCATGGAGGAAAGCACAAAAATGGGCAGAGGAAGGTGCCCGAGCATCAGGCACAGCCCAAACCCAGTTACCCACATGGGGGTCCGATTCAGCCAGGTGATGGTGTTCAGCCTTTGCTTTCTCAGGTTGAGATGCCTTTGGCTGCAGGTAACCAATCCAGCTTGAAGTGGGTAAGGACTTTTATCTCACACTGCAGGTCTAGAGGAGGGGCAACTCCAGGCATGGGAAATCAGAGACCCAGGGGTCTTGGCTCTTCCCCTGCCTCTGCTCTGCCCTTGTTCATAGGTCAGCTAGGCCACCAGTCTGGTACTCCTCATGGTCACAACATAACTGCTGCAGCTCTGGGAGTTGCATCTAGATGCCGTAATGCCCAGAGATAGAAGCATCTCTCCCTGTGATTCTCTTACAGAGGAAAGAAACCTCTGACCTCTGATCATTGGCTATAACCAGACTGCACTCCCACTCCCACTAAACAAATCAGGGGTATGGGACATGGGACCACCAAGAGTCAACCCGAACAATATCAGGTTGGAAGGCAACAGACACAGGGCAGGTGACCGGTGGTGTCTGTCAAACACACTTTCCATTCCCCAGCTAAGGAGAGGATGGTTGAGAGGCCCAGAGCAGCAGCCTTGGGAGGGAAGGTGCGGGTTGGGTAGGGCAAGGCGCGAGAGAGGCAGTCTTGAAAGGAGTGCCTTAGCTTTTGATCAGCAAAGAGACCTGAGCCCTGGCAGATGCTTTCCTGGCCTCCTCAGGTTCCCAGCTCTCTCAGCAGCCTCAGGAGGCAAGCCAGGGGCAGGAGGAGTTTGGAGAAGCTGGCTGGGGGGAGACCTCTGGTCCCCCTCTGCAGGTTTGCGTTTTCTTTGGCAGCTAATTACTTAGGATGGATGAATCTGACTCAGATGAAGAAAGCGCCCTCCTCCTGCTCCCCTCCTGCCAGCTGGGACAGCACAGGTGGTGGAGAGAGCAGAGGGATCCAGCGTCATTGCCGTGGCCTCTTGCGGGGCCGTTCGTCACTGGGGGTGTTTATACCCCACCTGGGGCCAGAGCCTGAGCAGAACAGGTGGTGTGTTGAGAGGGAGTGGGGAGTGATGGGGAATTACCTCTTCTGGCCCTGCCTCTGGAAGGGGGCCTGGGGCTTGTGGGAGATAGCTGAAGACATAGGGGCCCCGTGCACCAAAGGAAACAGAATGAGGGGATAAACTGTGGGAGGCATTTCAACTTTTCCTGTGTTTGGAAGATTTGGAGATTAAGAAGATTAACTCAGATTAAGAAGATTGGCTATTGGTGGTTTGCTGGGGGTGGGGTGTGAAAAAAGCCCTGATTTGGAGCATTCGGGGATTGCATAATGTGAAATACTGTACTCTCACCCCCGCTGATTTCAAGGTTCCAGTTGTTGAACAGCTAAGCTGGTGAATCTTGAATATTTAACAATTGGTTCCTAGGAGCTTGTAGGAGCCGGGCCCCGCACACCCCTGCATATGAGGCTGTTCATGGGTAGCATCTAATTTATTTTTTCATTGGTTCAGTAAGAAATCACAGGGCACTCTCTGTGTCTGGAGCCATGTTCTGGGCACACCAAGCAGACCGAGGCCCTGCTCCCCTGAGAACACAGGTATGGGATGAGATCGTCCACAGGTGCGGTGGAGTTACCGTGACAGCAATTCAACAGGGTGATGGGGGGACATGGCCGTGAGGCCTCTGCATCATCCCTGTGGTGTCTAGACTGTGCGTTTGTAACGGAGATTTGAATCTGCCTCTGTCCTTACAGATCTGCAGCCCTGCCTGTCCACAGGGAACAGAGGTGACCGCTTGGGTCTCTTCCGTCTTGGCCATTCTGGAATTCTTTCCTACTGCGTGTCACACGCTCCCCTTTTCTGCTTTCCCTTCTGCCTCCTGGCCACCTCTGCCCTCGGCCTGGGCAGACCCTCAGCGGGCATGGCCAAGGGCCCAAGGCATCCCTTGAGACCAGCCCTGATTTCTGGAGGTCAGTGTGACAGGAGCTAACAGTCCCCAGGGGAGCAAGCAGCTCCTGGTCCATCTTTTCCCCAGCAGCAAACCTGTCCTTCAACCTCTGGGGGCAGTGTGAGGTTCCGGGAGGTGCAGCCAGCGGCAGGGGCTTCATCAGCTCTTACCTGAGCCGCTTCCTGCCTGGGATCGCAGCTCAAACTCCGGCCTCTCCAAACCCTGATGTTTAATTAAGAAAATGTGGAGACACTTTATGAGTCATCAAGGGCTGTGCAGATATTTTTAAACACCAGAGTTTCCCTGATCCTGTCCTGTGGCTAAGCTAACCACTTCCCGATTTCCACCTGGGGGAGCCCTGGAGGGCCCTCTCATCCTCTCTCTGCGAGGTGGACAGGGTCAGGGTGACAGCCACGCAGGCTGCGCTCCACAACGCAGACACGGCCTTGTGTTATTTGCTCTTGCACCCGAATCTTTAAATCGTGCGCGTCTGGGCGAGCCGGGCCGTGGCGCGAGCTGTTCATAATGGATACAAGCGACGGTCTGGTAACGAATTGCTGGAGACGGTAATTAGCATTTTAATTTAGGCATTTTCTTACACTCACCTCTGGAGACCTGGGTTTGAATCTGGAACTGGGGTCACCAACGGAGGTTTGCCCGTGTCCTCTAATCCCCCGCGGGTGTTTGTCTGTGTCACACGAGCAGCCACAGGCCGGGCCCGCATGGCCTGAGGGGGGCGCTGTCTGTCCAGGCTGCAGCGGGGGGAGGGTGGCGCTGTGCCCGGCGGGCGGGGACCAAGGACCGCGAGAGGAAGGGGCCTGAGCGCAGCCAGTGGGGCGGAGCAGGCTTCAGGGGCGGAGGGGAGCGGGGCGAGCTGTTGCCCCCCACGCTGGGCCAGGGCGGACTGTCAGTCTCTCACTTTCACGAACACTAATTTTCTTGATTTTTCTTCAAGCCCAGATTTCCTGCTTAACTGCCGCAGCAGCCCGTGGCGGTTGGAGTGTTAGGAATAAATGACTTAATGGACTTGTATTTTTTCTTCCTTTCTTTCACAAAGCAAAATTTAAAAACAACAGCCCCAACAAGGGAAGTTCTCCCTTCCCTCTGTGTCCCAGGGCCAGGGTAACACTTTGGTGGCTAGAGAGACGAGCTCACCCTGTTTACAGAGCACGTGTGGAGGGGGCACGCTTCATATCCCCTTTCCCCAGATCCCCCACCTGGGGGGAGAGTAGGCAGAGGTAGGCAGCTCCTGAAACAGATCCCGATTGATCACGCCCTGGCGTCTCAGCCCCACTTCTGCCATCCAGGGCTGCCCGAAGACAGCCACACACCTTGAAGACTGACCTACATTCTCCCCTCTATGCAAAAGCATCTTTGATCTGTGAGGTGGCAGTTCCAGATCCCCCAGGTTTTGGGGCCAGCCGGAGACTCCAAGGCTGCATCCAGAGGTGAATGGGTCTCCGTGAGGAGCGCGAGTATTTGGGTTCTGAAAGCCATGGTGGGTGCAGCAAGGTGGCTGGCTCTGAGCACTCTGAGCAGAGCTGACCAAATCCCGCGCTGCTTTGGGCCCAGCGTTCACAGCTTGTGCAGTGGTGTATGTGGAACTGGAAAAGCTGGGGAGCTTTCTTTTGTCTCCTCCCTGATGTCATCTCCATCACTCAGGAATCTTTGGGTTGCAAATGATGGAGGACAAAAGTCAAACTGGCCTAAACAAAAAAGAGAATGTTCTTGCAAGTGAAAGGTCAAGTGGTAGGTCAGGATTCAGGTAATGCTTGATCCAGCTAAGTTACATCACTCTAGGATCTGACTTCTTTCTGACTCTCTGCACTGTTTTCCACAGCTTCATTCTAAGGCTGGTTTCCCTCAGAGTCACAAGTTGGTGGCCAAAAGCCCCTTGGACTCCATGTTTCTTTGTTCTTTCTGGTAAGAAAGGGAGATGCTTTCTGGATTCATTTCTGAGATTCACTGTCCCTCGCTGATTTAGGCCAAATGCCTATCCTTGAATTAATGACTATGGCCATGTGATGAGGGGCATCAGATTGTCTTAAGTCTGGGTCCACCTCTAGAGTTAAGAAGAGGTTGGTCCACATGCGGGAAGGTGACTCCCCTCAAAGGCAAATGGACTTGAAGGAAGTAACCAGCCCCCACTCTCTCTATCCTATTGGGATCACTCCCTCCCTGCAGTGGAATTTTACAGCTGCACGCCCTGCCAGGTGAAATTTTTTGTTGTTGTTCTTTTGCTGTTTATTTAACATAAAGGCTTAGACTTGGAGGGGGGCACATGACTTTGCAACGGCTCCCATTCAAATGGACTGAGGACACTTCCCCACCCAGCTGGTGGTGGGCTTGGTCACGTGGCTCACGCTGGCCAATGGAATACTAGCAGGTGTGCCTGAGCAGAGGCTGCCTACCTGGGCTTGTGGCTTAGACTGGCCTCTTGCATTCTCCTGGCCAGCATAAGAGGAGCATGCCCTCGGTGGCTATTGGTCCTGGATGTGAGACACGTGCAGTGGCACTGAGCCCAACCTGTGGCCCGAAGCCATGGACAAGAGAAAGAAACGTTTGTGGTTTGCAGTTGCTGAGATTTTTAGGGTTGTGTGCCCCACGGCATCATTGCAGCAACAGTTGACTAGTGCAAGCACAACGCGGCTGCTAGATTATTTACAGCTTTGACATCCTGGATGTTGTAGGGAGAGCAGCATCAGAGAGGAAATTGGAGGATTTCTATAGAAAAGCCCCCTTGGCTCTCTGGAATGAAGAGAGGTGTCTGGCCTTCCCTCCGTCAGGATGTCTCCTGCTTTTTCTTTCCAGGGGGTCTGGGAGAAAGAGGTTTCTCTTTAGGGAAAGAGGCTGGAACGTGGCCTAAAAGAACAAGGAGACAGCCCCCCTTTTCCATCCCATCTCGCCCTCAGCTCTGCTGCCTGCTCCCTGGCGATGGCTGAAGGCAGAGCCAGGAGACAGAGTCAGAGCCCGGGACAGGCCCTGGGGAGCGCGTCCTCACAGGAAGCTGAGGGGCAGCGTCTGGTCTGGGCTGTGTTTGGCCCTGGCATAGTTGCTTGGCTCTAAGCCACTGCGTGCAGTTGGCATATTCCTAGAAAACTGCATTTAAATTAAAGTTTTATAATTTAATCTCCATTTGAAATGCCTTTAAGAGAATGCAGTCAGAGGTTGAGGAAGAAAGGACACTTCACACCGTAAGTACTACTCTCTAATTGGTCTGGTTCTGCGCCACACGCTTTCCTGAAGGTGGGCGTGCCCACACTGCCAGAGCCCTGCTCGGGTACGTCCACACGCCCCTCAGACGCCCCTGGGAGTGGAGGGAGAAGAGTTATTACACATTTCTGTTGAGGAAAGCCAGGCTCAGAGAGCAGGGGACTGAGACCCAGCTTGACCTCCTGACCTTAGACAGGGGGTGCCATCCCCCCTCCAGGCTGTGGTCCGAGGGTGTCTTGCAGCGGCCCCAGGGACCTGTGTTGCGGTCAGGTTCTTGTGCGGCCGCAGTGCCTTCCCCGGGCACTGGGCATGGCGAGTTTGGGGAAAGGGAGCATGCCTTTCCTTAAACCCTGAGGCTGGAAGGTCTGCTCTGACCCCGTGTGTTGAGGGCCCCATTGATGTTAGGGCGTGAACTTGGACCCCGGAGAGGTGTGCAAATCTAAACTCTATCACTTGGGTAAATGGCTTTACCCTTGAAATCCTTGGTCTCCCAGTGTGAAATAGCAAAGGTACGCACTTAGCAAAATGCCTGGCCCACAGCAGCCATTCAGGAAACAGGGCCTACCATGTTTGTGTTCAGACTTGCTGGGATGGCAGCATGGCTGAGAGCTTGAACTCTGGACTGGGACTCCCTGGGTTATAATCCCGGAACTACCTCTTGTTGGGCAGTCATTTCCAAAAATGTCATGCAACGTCTCTGAGCTTCAGTTTCTTTGTCCGCTGGGTTGAGATGTGTGGGGTGACCTCAGCGGGAGCTTCGGCCCTTGTGGCTCTTCTCACTCGTGGCTCCCCGGCAAGTGTCCCTGGCCCCCCAGATGGGAGCCAGCTTGGACAAGAGAAACTGCAAGTGAAGGGACAGACAAGGGTTGCAAGATGAAGCTGAGGGCAGGCGGGGTGACCGGAAAGTCCTTGCCCACCCATGGCCAAGGGCTCGGCAGCTACGGGTCAATACTTCATTGACTCGGGCACTCTCTTTGTATCTCCCCATCTCTAACTTTAAGGGGGGGGGTCCTTTCTGCACAGCAAGGCGTTGCCATGACAACCTCCTGGCGACACAACACAGCATGCCTCCCAGAGCAAGCAGCCGCCTTCCCGCCTCCAAGCGAAGCCACCCGGAGGGGCAGAGCTCTCAGCCCTCGCACAGCCACGGGCAGCTGCCCCTTTCCGAACACTCCTAGCTCTGGAGCCTGGCTCCAGAGGACACAGCCAGGTGGCGGTTTATGCATTTAATGTCCAGCCTACGATGTCCAGCAACACGCCAAGTGCTGGCTGGGGACCCAGCAATGGAGAACGCAGATAGGACCTGTCCTCTGGGACTAGAATTCTAGCTGGCTTCTCTTCAAGTAAAGAGAACAGGAACAAAGCAATTTTGGCCAGTGCTAAGTGCTGTAAAGGGAATGGCTCAGGCAGCCAAGGGAGACAGAGGAGGTGGTCAAGGGAGGCCTCCTTGGACATGCTCACTGAGCAGAGCCCTGGATGTAGAGAGGGACCCAGCCATGCATGATCCTGGAGGGTGCGTCCGGGCGGGGGTCAGCGAGTGCAAAGGCCCTGAGGCAGGAGTGAGCTCAGTGTTTGAAGAACAGGCAGAGGCTGGAGGGCCCAGTGTGGCAGCCAAAGGAGGATGCTGAGGTGTGTCAGGCCAGGGGCAGGGGCTTTATCAAACAGGGCTTTATAAGCTGGGGACAGGAGTCAGGATTTTATTTTAATTGCGGTAGGCAGCCATTCGGAGGCTTTAAGCAGGACAGAGACATGGTGGAATACAAATGTTAAAAAGATTCTTTTGATTGCTTTTGGGCAAGTTGGACTCTTCCTCTGCACAGAGGCCCCATAATTACTGAGTAAATTGCTTGTTTGGCTGAGAAATTGAACTACAGCTTCCTGGAGCTGGTCTTCTTGTACCCCTCTAGGTCTGGGACTGTCTTCACAGGAACATAGGGGATTTTCTCCCCCAGTGTCACTACCCTTCTCGCTGTGACTTTGATATTTCTGGCTGCTGACAGCAAAGCCCCCTCCCCAGACCCAGTCGGTCACATTCTACCCCACCCCAAAGCCATGGAGATTTCTCCCTGATGAATGGGCAGCCTTGGACCCATGAATCCTTCAGCAAGCCCAGGCCTGAGTGCTCAATCTCTCGTAACTCTGCGTTAAGGATGCAGAGTGACACCCGAGACAGCCAGATAAAGGATGAAATAAGAGGCCTGATAAGTGGGATTGATGGCTGTCCTTGCCCAGACTGGGCTGGGGGAAGGGCAGAGGAGGACCCAGGTGAGTTATTACCTTCTCCGGGGTGTCTGGGCTCTGCAATTGCTCAGCCCACATGGCAGACAGACTTCCATCGATCCCTGGCCCCTTCAGGAATCTCAGTTCCAAGGCTCCGGAGAGGCCCCTGCATGTGTGCAGACTAGGATGGAGCACTAGGTGCTGGGGTAGGGCTCTGGGGGGTGGGATGTCAGGATTCGGGAGCCTCACCTTGAGTCCCATTTGAGGCAGACAGCATTCTTTTTTTACTCATGACAGAAAACTAAGCCAAACTTCCTAAGCCCAAAGGAACTTCACATAGCTGAATAGTTCAGAGGTAGCTCCTCCTTCAGGTCAGGCTCGATCCAGGACTCCAACAGTGGGACCAGTCCTTCCATTTATTGGATCTGCCTTGGAACAGGCTCTGTTCTCAGCAGGCTCTCTTTACATGGTTGCCAGATAGCTTCCAAAAGCTTCCAAGGCCACCTTCTTTCTTATTTGTGTCCAGTGGGAATGATTTCCAGAATTGAATAAAAGCTCCAGAATGGAATCTCATTGACTTGGATCATGGTGACATTGGGTCGTACACTCCTTTATTTGTTAACCTATCATTGTGCAAGCATCCCCCCATGGGAAATGCTGACCGGCTAAGCTCACCTGAGCACACCTCGGAAGCTGCATGTGGTGTCAATTCTACCCAAAATGCATGGCTGGGAAATTTGGGATTATCTGAGGAAGGGGGAGGAACGGATGCTAGAGAACCGACACACACACATCCACAACTCCTCTCCATTTCATTTCCTACCATTCCCTAATACGTATTCTCACCTCTCCCTAATCACTCACCCAAATCCTTCATGGGGCTCATGACATGCTGTTCCTGATTTCTGAGGTCATCAAGCCCTCCCTGAGTTGGGTCCCACCTTCTGGGCTAGGACCTCCATTTGGCAAGCAGGCTTGTCCGCTGCTCCTGGCCTGCGAGCTGAGTTGCTGGAATCACAACCAGGACAGGAGGCTTTTTGGCAAGGGGTGCTGACCTGCTCTCCATGGCGTGCCCATGGGGAGGGCTTTGCACTGACTGACAGGAGAAATGAATGCCCCAGTGGGCCCCCTAGAGCTGGGGGGTGTGCCTGGCCAGGGGGCCCTGCGAGGTGGCTGTGATGGTTTGAGCAGTAGCCACACCTTGCACTGCCTCGCACTTCCCGGCAGCAGGATGGGGGTGGGGGAGCAGCAGGGGCGTGGCACCCGAATCTCTCCTTAGTTACTCCTGAGGCTCCGGCCCTTGTCCCCAATCCCAACCCTTGCTTGCTTTTCCTGGGCCCTCCCAGCCTCTCCCTAGGATCCTGCCCCTGTGCTGCCTCCACATCCACGTTCCTGTTTCTAGGAACAGCAGTCTCTCCTCCACCCCTCTGCCACCTTCCTAGACCGGAGTGGAGAAATGGCCGTCACCCCAGCTGGCACGGGATCCAATCTGAAGATTCCTGAGAGGTGGGGCGGAAGTTACCAGCTGATCCCTGCCCTGTCCCCAGAAAGGAGGCAGAGGATGAGGTCTGCACCACGGAGGCCAGGGGACAGACGGGAGAACAGTGGCACATCCGGAACAGAATCCAAATATCTTAGGAAGGCCCTCGAAGCCCCTGCCAGCTGCTCCAGTGTCACCTCCTATACCCTGGGCTGTGGGTCACTGGCTTCAGTGCCCAGCTCTCCCTCAGATGGGTCCTCGGCCCGGCACAGGACCGTGCCAAGCTGTTCCCTCTGTCCTGACCACTCCCCTCGGGTTTGTCAAGGCTCACCGCTTCTTGTCATTCGGGGTCCAGCTCCTGCACCACTGAAGCATGCAGCACAATCGTCAGGAGCGCTCGGGGCATCCACTGGGCTGGGCAGCCCGAGAGCTCGCCACGCAGCACGTTTGGGTGAAGCCCGGGAATGTGCATTTCTAACAACTTCCAGGGTTGCTGAAGCCACTGGTCTAGACCCTTTTTACCATTTCTCCCCCATAACCCCTGTCTGTAATTATCGTTTGGGTTTTGTTTGTTTGCTGTTGACTCTCCCACTGAGGCCGATGAAAGCTCATAGGCAGGCACTGTGCTGTTTTCATTCGGGGTACCCACACACTGAGAACAGTGTCTGGCACACAGTAGGAGCTCAAAACATGCTGGTTGCATAAACGAACCATTAGACATACCTGCTCACCATCAAATAGGACCTTTCCCCCACTGTGACCTCCAGGGCTCTCCTGTGCTTAGGAGGAAGGTCTCAGGGAATCTGCCCTAACTCTGCAGGATGCTGGAGCTGCTGGCGATAGAGATCCAGAGCTGAAAGAATGTTCCCTGCCTTCGGCACACATCCCGCTAATGAGCCAAAGGAGGCTATTTTAAAGCAGCCAAATGTTGTTTTTTCTCCAGTTAGTCTATAATTGTGCTTCTGACACTTCCTTAGACAAGATGGGAGAGGTGAGCAAAATTATTATTATTGTTGTTGCTCTCTAATATTTATTACACACACTGTGTAGGATGAGCGTTTCGCTCATGGATTCTAATCAGTTTCCATTCCCTGAAGACAGTCCTGTGAGCAGCGGAGCCCTCCACCCAGCACACCTGCTGGGAGACTGCGAGTCAGGGTGTTTGCAGGCCCAGGCTAGGCAGCGGACAGCCCAGGACAGCCCTGAGGCCTGGGAGCGGAGAGCTCCCAGGGCTGTTTTGAAAGCTCACATCAAAGTGTCGAATGTGGAAGGATCAGACTCTTAAGAGAATTCCCACAAGTAAGTGATTTTTGGTCTCTCGCTGCTTTACGAACATCCCTGCCCTAATCACCTTCCTTAAAACCTGTGAACTAAAATAAAATCTTAAGCCCCCTGGCTGACTGAATGGACTCTCTTTTGGCCAAGGGGACCCCAGAAATACCCTGAAGCTGAGTTGCTGGCCACAAGGCGGGAGGTCAGACGAGCCTCGTCATGCTGGCTCCCATCTTGGAGGCATCCTCCATAGCTCATTGACAGGCCTAGGGCTGTACAGGGCAGGGCTCGGACCACGCCTGCAGGTCCTCAGTTTACTTAACAGATCACTTGAGTCTGGGTATGTGTCCAGTGGCTTGTCTGTGATTAACAGCTTTCCTTACCTTAAAACATTCCAAGCCTTTGAACAAAGTTTCATTTCTTTAACCAATTATAAATCAAAGAATCTTTAAACCCATCTATAACCTGTAACACCCCCATCCCACCCCCCACGTCAAGATGTCCCACCTTTCTCGGCCAAACCAATGCACGCCTTCCATGTATTGATTTATGACTTTACATAGAATTCCTGTCTCCCTGAAATGTATAAAACCAAACTGTAACCCAGCCACGGAGAGACCACTTGCTCAAGGCTTCCTGGTTGTGGCTCTGGACCATGGTCACTTATACTTGGCTCAGAATAAACCTCTTTAAATCATTTTACAGAGTTTGGGTTCTTTTCTGTTGAAAAACCCATCACACAGACCTGCAGAGGCAGCCCCCAAAGCCATCCTGGAAGCCAGGGCATCTGTATGCGCCCTTTGAGCAGGGAGTCTGGAGGGACCAAGGTCTCGGGCGCAGCCACCCTCACTAGAGGTGCTCCAGCCTCCCCCCAGTTAGGAGGGGCCACCCGCCCCTGCTTCCTCAGCCCCCACTCCCACCAGGGAGTGCTGGAAGATGGCCCTGGGGGTGGGGAGAGCTGCCACAGGAGAGACACATTTCCTGCCTAATGGGAGGTGGTGGGGCTAGTAATGAGCATTCCTGCTAATGTGGAGAAATGACTTAGCACGAGGAGGAGCCTGGGAAATCATCTTCGGAACAGAAAGAGCAGCCAACCCCCCCTACCCCAGGCAGCAGCTCTGAGGACATTTTACTACTTGGGCCTTTGAATCCTTCTACACCGGGAGGGACCCAGAACACTGGGAAGGAGGGTGGGCGGCGGGCACCAGCCCCCTGTTGGCAGCCAAAGAAGGGAGGGAAGCTTCGAGACACAGGTTCTCCCCACCCCCTGCCACGGGCTTGGGAGCAGGGCCTGGGAGAGCGGCCAGGATGCGTGGGAACCGCAGCCACCTCGCCAGGTGGGCACTCGCCCAGGGCCTCACAGGCTTCCGGATTACAGGGGGTGGGGGCAAGTGCCACCCGTGTTTGTCTGTCCATCCAACACAAATTTCTGAAGCCCCTACTACGTGCCAGGCACTACCCTACGCTGCAGGGTCTGGTGGACGTGTCCCTGCTCACGTTCCAGTGGGGAAGGAAGAGGGCGACAGACGGTCAGCATCGGGTCAGCGCCGCAGTGCAGGTGTGACGCGGGGAGCTGTGGCGAGACCGAGGGGAGCCGACATGGGGCTGGCCTCCAGCCTGGACTGCGGGGGGGAGTGACGGAGGCACGGGGCGCAAAGGTGAAGGATGTGGCCAAGAAAAGAAGTCCAGGTTCCATTCCAGTGTCACCAGGGAACTCGTTGGAAAGTTTCAAACTGGGGGATTCCTTGATCTGATTTACATTAGAAAAAGTCACCCAGTATACTCTTTTCAAATGGAGAGAATAGGTGGGAAGCGAGAGAAAATTTGGGAGGCTGCAGAGCGAGAGGAGCCAGAGGAGCCGGCTTGGGCCAGAGATGGGTGGAGGGAAGCTCACAGGTCTGAGGGCGGAGCCGGCAGCACGTGGGAAGGCGGGAGGGCAGCGGGGCCTGAGCCCTGGGGCCGGCAGGGAGGCGGTGGAGCTGCGGGCTCTGTGGGGCTCTCTCCTGTGGGGAGCCGAGCCGGCCTGGGAATCTGCTATTTTGGATGAGCCGACCCCCAGGCACTCGGCTTTCAAATTCCAGCTCTGGAAGTGGAATAAAACACATAGCCTGGGGGTTCCAGTTGCCAAGAGAGATCAGGATACAAAAGTTTAAAGCAGAAAACCACTAGTCATTTCACTCATGGCTGCCCCTGCCCCAGCAAGCCAGGAGAGGGAAGACTCTGGAGTCCCCTCCCTTAGCAAGGAGGTGGGTGTCCTTTCCAGAGGGTCTTCCCTCTCCGGAAGTCCTCCTCTGTTTTCACACTCTGACATTCTGAAGGCAGCAGGACTTTAGGTGCCTGCAGCCTGCCTGAGTGGAGGCGACACTCCCGAACGGTCAGCGAGTACGAGGGGCTGATGCAAGGCCGCCCCCATGCCTGCAGATGGCTCTAGGAATCAAGGTGAGTTGAGAGATGGCACTTCCCCTCAAAAGGGTTCATCGCATGCAAGTCTGGAGGTTGGCAGGCTCATGAGCCTCCTGTGGGCATCAAAGACCAGGTTCCTCTGCATGTCTGCTGCCCCTTCCTAACAAGTGGCCTCTGTCCTAAGGTCTCCTCATGGCCCAGAAAGGCTGCTGGACTTGCAGCCATAATATCAGGCTGGAAAGAGAAAATGGAAAAGCAGTGAGGGTCCACCTGCTCCTTTTAAGGAGTCTGCCCAGAAGTCCCCCACACACTTGCAGACATCTCAGCGGCCAGAATTTAGTGCCTTGCCGACATCTAGCTGCAAGAGAGGCTGGGAAATGAAGGGTTTGTTTTGTTTTGTTTTGTTTTTAAGCTGAGTTCTTTGTCCAGGATGCTGCAGTGGGACACAAGGGGAGAAGGGTGTGGAAGGCAGTCAGCTGCCTGGGCCCCAGGACGTTAATAGTAACATCGAGTAAATAAGATCAAGGCCTCCCCCTACTTAAAACACTCCTGGAGCATCTTGTTGCTCGTAGCCCCTTTACCATGGGCCCCATGGCCCTACTTGGTCCAGCCCCTGCCCCACTGCCCTTCTCATTCATCTCCTTCCTCTCTCCTCCTTCCTCTCTACTCAACATGTTGCGTTCCTTCCCACCTCGGGGCCTTTGCACTTGTTGTTCCCCTTGCCTGTAACTTTGCCCCGAGATCCTTGCATGGCCCCCTCATCTCGTCATGCAGGTCTCCTCCCCAGAGAGTCCTGCCCCGACCTCCCCAAGACAGTCACTCTCAACCCCACTCACCTGCTTTATTTTTTCCAGAGCGCTTAGAGACTCTGAACTCTCCTGTGTTTTATGTCTATGCTCCACACGAGCAGGGAAACTGTCACTTTTGCGTGATACTGTGTGCCGCTGCCAGAGAGGCTATGCATGTGCAGATGCTGGTGCAGATGGAGGAGAATCCTCCACTTGTGTTTTCCTCCCCATGGTGGAGTGTGGGTCTGCTGTAGCCGGTTGTGTTAGGGAAGCAGAGCTTTGTCGCCTCCTCACTTGGCCTCTCTGTGGAGCTCCTCGGGAGAAGCGCGGTTCCTCTGATGGTCACTGTGCCTGTCTGTCCACTTTGCAGGGATGGGTGACGATGGGTAGAGACCCCTGCCCTGGTGCTCGGCCATCAGTGTTCAAACTGTCTCCAGTACACGCCTGGACTCAACAGATACCCTGGGATCCTTGTCACCGTCACCCAAGAGACTCCTTTTGCCCTCTCTCCTGGTTTGGGTCTCCGGTCCCTGTGTCTATGGTCATCCTCCTCCTTGGGGTGACACATTGCTGTTGGGGTGCACGAGCTCCAGTAGCTTTCTGAGAAACAGTGCAAGAGATCTTGTGTGCCTGCAGAAGTCTTTTTCTCTCCTCTCATTTGATTATTAGTTTATCTGGGCATAGAAATGAGTTTGGAAATAATTTTCCTTCAGAATTTTGAAAGCATTGCTTCCTGTCTTCTAGAATATCTGGAAAAGCATAGAAACTTCTTTTTGTCTCCAAGCTTTTGAAATTTTGCAGCAATGTGCTTTGGTGTGGGTTTGTTTTCATTCACTGTGGTGAGCAGTTGTGAGTCCTTTCAATTCCAAAACGCATGTCCTTCATTCCTGAGTAATTTTCTTGAATTATTTCACTTATGATTTCTTCCCCTTTGTTTTCTCTATTCCGAGATGAGGTGTCCCTCAGCTGTCTGGTGATCTGTGGTTCATCAGATCATGATTAAGTATCAAAATGAAGATTGGGAGGTCCAAGATCTTGATGGGCCACCTGTCGGGGAATCCACCAGTGTTAGTATGTTGAGGTCTTGCATTTGGGGCAGGTCAGATCCCCAGGGAAGACTCTTTTAGCCCCTTTCCGGAGAAGAGCTCTGTCCTAATGACTTCTGGGGCTGAGTAGGGGAAGGGAGTTTGGCGGGAGGGTCCCAGGATTCTGTAGCCCCTGTTTTTAGTACAACATCTAAGCTAAACCCTGGACTTTTGCTGGGGCGAGGCGGGAGGGGGGCGGTGACCTAACAGCCTGGAGCGAGGAAGGGATCTGGAGGCTCAGAGGTTTTCCAAAGCTTTTGCTGCACTCTTTCTTGTTTGAACTCCCATTCACCCCCACTGCCGGGGGTGCCTGGGGCTGCAGGTTCCTGAGGCTTTTGGGGCTCTGGGTGTGAACAGACTTGGATCTCTTCTAGAGACTCAAACAGTCCAAGCTTCTGTCTATCTGGGTCCTCTCGGTCAGGTGTCACTCGTTCCTCTGTTTCCAGCTTCCAAAATTGCGTCGGCATCTCCTCCCCTTTTATCTCTCTTATCAAGTTGTCTTTTAAAAAATCATTTGCTATAGTTTTAGTGGGGGCTGGCAGGGAGTGCAATGAGGTGCGTGTGTTCCGTCTGCCGTCACAGCCCACCCTTCTTACAAAGGAGGCCATGGGGATGAGAGTTACGGCTTCCTGTGGAGATGAACAGCCCTGCACATCTGCTTCCTTCCCGTATGTGGGGCAGTTCTCACTTTATGAGCTGAGCCCACCACCCACTGCAGAAACTGATAGTGCCGGACACACCCTCCTGTCGTGCCTGGCAGCTAGCTTGCGAGTCTGTGCTCATGTCCAGCTGGTAAGATGCTCCTACCCCAGATCAGGGTCAGCAAAGAAGCAGGGGTCAGAGGGGACCTTCAAGGTGGGGCAGCAGCAGGGAGAACACTGTGTCCCATGCAAGGTCACCACAGGGTGCTGACAGCCTTGTCCTCGTTGGCTGGAGTCTTCAAAGGATTTGGACCATGATCAGCTAAGAACCCTGAGGGGTTCAAGCACTGGTTAGTGGCCGCCTTGGGCTCAGGGCAGGAGTTTCCTTATGTGACACTGTGTCCTTCTGCCCATGCTGTTGGGTCCTGCTCAGCCCCTTTGAAGCTGCAGCTGGAGCCTCCCCAAGGGGGGCCTTCCCCGCCTGCAAGCTTTTCGCAACTTCTGTCCTGCTCTGCCTCTCTGGGGTGGCCTTCTCCTGCCCTTCCCAGTCCTAGATGCTTGACCTCCTGTCCCTTCCCCAAAGACAAGTCTGTCGCAGTCCATCTGTGCTGCTGTAACAAAATACCACCAGCTGGGTAGTTTATAAAGGAGAGAAAGTTATCTCTCACAATTCTGGAAGCTGGGAAGGCCAAGATCCAGGCACTAGCAGGTTCAGTGTACGATGAGGGTCTGGAATCTGCTTCCACGGTGGCATCCTGTTATGCCCTCCAGAGGGGCAACCGCTGTGTCTTCACAAGGCAGAAGAGTGGAGGGGCAAGTTCCCTCTAGGTCTTTTACAAGGCACTAGTCCATTCTGGGGGTGGAGCCTCATGACTTGATCACTTCCCCAAAGACCCCACCTCTCAATGCCACCCCAGTGGGGATTAAGTGTCAACCTGAATTTTGGAGAAGACATACATTCAAACCATAGTCAAGGCCCACGCTGTGGCTCACAGCACATCCTCAGCCAGACACAGCCCCCTGGCCGGAAGCTCTTCGTCCGCACGGGCCATCTCTGTTCCTCTCCTCTGCTAGCCAGCCCCACGCTTCCAGACTCCTGTAGAATGAACGCTCTTGGCCACCACACTATGGCCATCCAACATTTAAATATTTCAGAAAACATTTCCTGTTAGACAAGTACGTGCTTCGTCCCTTCACGGCAAGCACAGGGCCGGGCAACATGCAAAATGTCCGGTAAATATTTCCTCACTTCCCTGCTCTGTTGAGAAAATAAAGGCTTATGAACTCACCTATGATTTACATACACGAATTTTGGTAGCAAAAACTATTCACCCATATCTGACCTTAGTTTTCAATTAGCTGTTATTGTAAAAACAATATAACATAAAAGAAATTTTGGGAAAATATCACCCATAATTCTACCTGGCACGGCTGTTTTTTTTTTTAATTTTTGCATGTGTATGGCCTTGAAGGCTTTTTGAGAAGTGTCCACATGTTCACTGAGTTCCCATCCTAGTCGTCACTCACCACGAAAACCAGCTCAAAGGTCACTTCCCAAGGCAGCTTTTTTGGACCCTGCGAAACTCCGAGTTCTTCTGTCTCTGTCACTGCTTTTCTTGCCCCTGAGTGTCATCACTTGTTTTCCTGTCTCTGCTGCCCCCACTGGGCCATGGGCTTCCTGGGGGCAGGAATGGCATCCCCCAGTCTCTGTGTTCCAAGCGCAGAGAGGCCGTGTGGCTTGTGCTTCTGGCCGTCACAGTTTTGTATTCTGTGCTGTGACTGTGTGTTAGAACAGACGCCTTTTCCCCTGTTGCTCTGTAGTTTTCATAACGATCATTCTTAACGACTCCAGAATATTTCATCAAGTGGATGTTTCATAATTTAGTTAACTGGTTCCCTACTGGGGAACATTTGGGCTGTTTCCAGTTTTCTCCTATTACAAATAATGCTGCAACGACCATTCTTGTGCAAGATAGTTTATTTCTCCTTTTGAATTGATTCTTGGAACTCTGGGTCAAGCAGGCCCTGGCTCTTAAGGCCATTTTGACCTGGCAACAGCTCACGGGGAGGGACACAGGTGCCCCACAGCCCTCTCTTTTTCAGCACAAACACGTCCTCTGATGACATGGATCTGTCTCCCCACTTTCTGAGTAGCCAGAGATTGTCCCCATTCAGCAAATGTTTATTAAAATTTGATTTACCTTTGACTCTTCAGAGCCTCGTCTTGGGCCGTTCAGGCTGCTATAACAAAGTACCCTGGGCTAGGTGGCTTACAAACAACAGAATTCATGCCTCACAGTTTTGGAGGCTGCAAGTCTGAGATGAGGGTGCCAGCGTGCATTCTGGGGAGGGCGTCTTCTGGGTTTGGGACGGCCAACTTCTGTGTCTTCACGTGGTGGAAACAGGGCCAGAGAGCTCTCTGAGGTCCCTCTGATAAGGGCATTAACGGCACTCCCGAGGGCTCCATTCTCAAGACCTGATCTGACCCACCAAACTGGGGGTTAGGGCTTCGGGATGTGAATTTGAGGGGCACAGACGTTCAGGCCATAGCAAGCAAGGTGCAGAATCTGGCATGTCTGAAGTGCTGGCGGCCTTCACCTGGGTATGTCTGCCCGTCCCACATCTGCGCCCCTCCTTCTGCCCTCAGCTCACAGATTTTCCCCTGGGGAACCCGCCCATCCACGTGTGGTTTCTGCGGTACCCAGGTCACTTTTGACCCCAGTGCTGTGGGCATAAGGCCTGGCCAATCAGAGCACTGTATCTTTACTCACAGGGATTGGGTCTGGGAATGTCACGTGACTCAGCCAGAGCCAATGACTTCAGACCTTGAGACATTCGGGAGAGAAGCCCTTTCTTTTTGTTGAGCTGGGTGCTGTCAGGACAGTGTTGATGATGTAATTTTGTGGATGTCGTATTGGCTATGATGTAATATTGATGGCGGAATGTTGGAGTTGCCTGCAGTCAATTTGCCGCTGTGTGGGAAATCTCCACTTGCTTTTTAAAATTTAATTTAATTTAATTTTGTAGTCCTGTAGCTTTTATTTAATTTCAAAATATTAAGGAGGTAGAAATGTTTTAGTTACATGGATACCTTTTATAATGCTTTTAGTGTGCCTATCACTAGAATAGTGTTCTCTGTACCTATAGGTTATTACCTACCAATAGATAGGTTATTACCTCTCCCTCCTCCCCCTCCCCGCTTCTTGATTTCCTATGAGCTTTACATCTCTTTGTGCCCATGTTGTTTTGCTTTTAGTTTTTCTAATGTGGTAAAATACACATAACATAAACTACCATCTTAAGCTTTTTTTTTTAAGAGACAGGGTCTCACTCTGTCTCCCAGGCTGGAGTAGAGTGGCAAGATCATAGCTCGGTGCAACCTCCAGCCCCCAGGCACAAGTGATCCTCTTGCCTCAGCCTCCCGAGTAGCTGGAACTGCAGGTGTGAGCCACCATGCCCAGCTACTTTTTTATTTTTTGTTTTTGTAGAGACAAGATCTCGCTACGTTGCCCAGGCTGGTCTCGAACTCCTGGGCTCTAGTGATGTCCCACCTTGGCAACCCAAGTGCTGGGATTACAGGAGTGAGCCACCGTGCCAGGCTCACCTTTCAACCATTTTTACGTGTACGATTCAGTGGGTGCTCGAATTTTGAAGACATTTTTGAACCCCTGGATTCAGCAGCGGCTAAAGCAGTCTACTTCTTGGCTTTTTAGTTATGTGAGCCAATAGTCACCCCATTTAGACCAAGTTTCAGCTGCACTCCCTGCCGCCGGCTCCTTGAGCCTGATACAATCAGTGCTGTTGAATGAGCAATAGATAAATGAATAAACATGAACTGAAAGTCTCTAGAAACATATATTACTCCCAAAAATGCATCGGTTGCCTGTGTCTCTGCAGCCTCATCAGCTCTGGGTATTATCATCTACCAACTTTAAAGCCTAAAATATGAAATTCAGGGAGGAAACATCACTGATCCAGGGAAGGTTAGAACCAGGACCAGCCTCGTCTCTCTTCCCGTGAGACCCTGGTGCTTATCCACGCACAGCCGGGTTTGGGGCCTGCTTTGTTCTTTGCTCTGAGCTGTTGTCTTATGGCAGGTTGTGACATTTCCACCTGGAGGTGTCCCACTCAGTGCTCTGGGGACGTTTTTAATTTCATATTTAAAGAGAATTTTCATGGCAGTCTGTGTCACCAAGGGCTGTCGGGAGCCCCTGGCAATATGATTCTGTCAAAAGAACAAAGAGGCAAATTTGCAGAAGATCAAATGCAGAGGCATCACGAGAGAAGGAGAGCTGAGAGTTACAGATGAAAACAGCGATGGTTCCAGCCCAGATCTGTGTGTTTGGCCGAGATCTGAGAGCCGTGAATAACGGAGGCTCCATGCACAGCCCAGGTGCCTGGCCGCTGGGGGCGTGGAGGAGGTGGGGTCCCGCACCTCACTGGAGACACAGCTTTGCCATGAAGAAGCCCTCCAGCGGGGCCAGGGAAAGAGCAGCAGAGAGCAAGGACGGAGCCAAGGGGCTCGAGCCTCTGCCGCCGCCCTGGCTGTGTGCAGACCAGCGTGTCGGAAGCTCGGGCACAGGGAACAACACAGCCTACTACCAGCTTCCCAAAATGGGGTCCAGGTGTCCTTGGGGGTTTGGGGGGTGCAGAGGACACAATGAGTTCCCCTGCTAGCCCCTTGCTGGCCCCTGCACCTTCTCTGCCAGGCTCGGGAAGGTGCCTCCACAGCCTTTAGGGGTGTGAGCTCTGGGCATCTCCCTGTTCCCTGAGCTCTGCGCCCTCATCACACTCGCTCATGCCCACCATCCCTCCCTCCAGATTCTGGGTTGGTCTGGGTCCCTCCCCTCCCCTCAGGCCCAGTCCTGAGCCTGCACCTCTCCTCCACCCCTCCCCAGCCTCCCTTTCTACAGTCCCCACCCCAGCACCCCTGCTGGGGCTCCTCTTCCTCTCTCTCCCTTCTTGGGACTCCAGACCTCTGCTGGCTGCCCCACATCTATTGCCAGAGTCTGTCTGCCCACTGCGTCCTGGGTCACAGCCCCGACCCATTCTCTCTCTGCCCAGCTCTCAGACGCTGGTCCCCTGCCCCGCACCTGTGCAGCACTGTCTCTCTGGGCACATGGCCCTTCTTTCTGGGAGTGGACTCTCGTCCTTCTTTCTGGTCACCCAGTACCAGAGCCTTCTTCCTGATAAAGAAGAGCCAGGCTCCCTCCGTGTAAGCTGTAATGCAAGACTTTCACTCTCTGACCCTTCCTGATCACTAGGGTCCTCCATCAGTAATACCTGACCAACTAGCCAGGGTCACAGAGAAGCGGGGACCACTCAGAATCCATCTATCTGTGGGCAGTTGTAATGCCGGCTTTAGCAGCAGCCTCACCAGGCCTCTAGAGGCAGCAAGGACAAGACCCAGGGCCCAGCTGGGCAGGTTGGGGGTCAAAGTCAAGGGCAAGGGTGATGGTGTTCCCATAGCCTCTTCCCGGATGTTCGGCCTCTAAGCATGATGCTCAGGCCTCGCAGAGGGTCTCTGGGGTCCAAATACCCCTTAATAAATGCCCTTTCTGTTTACATTAGCCAGAATAAATTCCTATTGCTCTGAATTGCATTCAATTCTATTATATATAGTGAATGACTCTGACTTGTCCATTATCTTTTTCAATTTCTGTGTTTTTCCCTTATTTTGGTATCCCTTTAATATAAATTGATTATGTTTAAAACATAAATTGATGCAAAGAAAATATTAAATAAATTAAAAGGTCTTTAAAATTATAACTCAAAAATCCAGAAGCCAGAAAAGATTTGATAGTATCTGCCAAAATTGCGAACGCACGTATCCTTTGGACCAACAATCGCACTTTCGGGGATTCACCCTACTCCTTTCCTATTCAATTAATATAGCCTGACCATTAGAGATCTTTCCAAGTCAGAACACAGAAACCTTCCTCATCCTCCCCTGTGCTCTCTCCCTCTCTCTCTCTTGTTCCCACAGCTCTAGAGTACCCCAGTGTGTGGGCAGGCACCACTCATGGAGCCAGCCCCTTACGGTGGACACTCAGCTGTTTTCAATCTTTCGTTGTTACAGTACGGTGAGTGGCCTTTCACCTATGTCATGCATGGGTACAAAGTGGAACAGCCACTCCATAAATATAACAAGGGAGGAAGGATACAGAACGGTCTGCAGGACATGGTAGGCTTTGCACAAGAAAGAGGGAAAATGAGACTATGCCTTCGTATTTGCTATACTTCAATAAAGACATCTGGAAAGAGGGACAAGAAGTGCATAAACATGCCTGCCTCTTGTGTGGGGTGGGGGTGGGGTAGGGAGGAGCTCGGATTGGGGGACACTTCCCATTCACCTTTTAATCTCCCTATGCGTTTGGACCCGTGACATTGTATTACTGGGTTCAAAAGCAACGTAATTGAATGTACAGTGGAACATTCAGTTCAGTGCTCAAAACCCTGACAATGACATCTGCTGGCTGACTTCGGGCAACTAACTGCTCTGTGTCCTGGTCTCGGGCTGTCTCTTCTGCCCAGACTACTGCTTTACTCGCAGGTGCCAACAGGGAGCCGAGCCTAGGATGGGGCTGCACCTGAGAGTGCCGACCCACCCGGCGGTGTGCGCCTGCACGCGGCCCCGGCAGCTGGCAGAGCCTCCCTAGCATCCTGTCTCCAGTCCACGGTGTCCTGGAATGCTGATGAGGGGCCTTTCCCTGAAACTGGACACCTTAATCCTGCCTCTGTCCACCAAGAGAAGACTCCAGAGGGGCCTGCTGGGGTAGGGGAAGTGCCCGATGACGGGCCATGCTGGGCCCTTTCCCACATGCATGCAGACACTGCCTGGCCCACACTCACATGGACACGCATGGCGGGGGCTGCTTCCCACCTGCCCAGCCATCGCCTGCCCCATGCAGGGAGACCAGCAGAGCAGCCCACACCCTGCCCCGATCCCTGCACCTTGTAGAAGCTGAGCAGAGCACACACAATTAAACCTCCCCTCTGCAGCCGGGTGAGGGACCTGGACTTCGGAGAGGGCGGCAGGAGCAATGGATGGCGGGCTGGGAGATGCTCCCGTTTTGTCTCCAGCTGCCTTTGTTCGAGAATAAACACGCCTTGCCTTCCTCTCCCCACCTGAAAGCTGCTTCTGCGAAGAGAGAAATCGTACACAATCTCTGCTTCAGATGTACAAAAAGTCTGAAATTGCTTGGAGACCAGGCGGGAGGGAGCGGGGCGAGGCCGGGGGATGCAGCGGGTAATTGCAGGTCATCTGTCTGCCTCTGCCAGGCGCCTGCTCGCAGCGCAGCGTTTGCAGAAGGACTCCGTGAATTTGCTTTCCGCCGGATTTGCATTACTTACTCTTTCCTCAGCAGCCATAAAACCTCTTCCTAAAGCTGCCCTCAAGCATAATGAAGAGGAGATATTGGGAGCCTATAAGAAAGACAACCCCAAAATCATGCACTAGGCCCTTCTCAGGCCCTAACCTGCCTTGCGGGTTGGAGGATTTCCATGGGCCCCAAGCCCTGCAGAGAAGGACACTGAGGCCACAGTCCCTCCCTCCTCTACCCTGCGCACAGCAGGCCTGGAGTGAGGCACAAGCCTCCTCCAAAGGGGCCTTAGGACTTAGAAGCCACCAGAAGCTTCTCAGCCCCACCTGTGCCACCTGCATTCTTCAAGGTAGCCCCCCAGTGGCCCTAGAGGTGGGCTCCACCTGACCTAGAGCCGGTGCACTCCCTGAATTGAAGCCAGGGGTTGGGGACAGGAGGCTGGGTGGTGCGTAATGTGATATTGGGGTGACCTGCCCAGCTGCCGGACAGGGTTCAGGACCAGACGCACCCCACCGCAGCCATGAGTGGCTAATGAGACCTGAGCTGCATTCTTCTTGGGGGGTCGCGGGCCTGCTGGGAGAGTGTGGGTGCAACGCAGGGGGCTCAGCCCTGGAAGCCTTCACCCCTGGGCAGCATAGGCCATGAGCCTGGCACAGTCACGTCGCCTCGCCCAGTCCTCGCTTCCTCGGTGAACTGCGGGAGCAGCCTGGGACAGCAATACAGGGAATACATATTGCTCACGCAGAGCACGCCAGGCCTGGTCCAAGCCCTGCATGCGGAGGCTGTCGTCTCCTGGCCAGAGCCAGGTCAGGCTGGGCCTCGCTGGCCCGTGGGGCTGCCTATAAACGACAACCTGGGCGAGTCTATAAAGGCTCCCAATAGAGCTAAAGACTCTTAGAGTGAAAAGGGTCCCCAGAGGCCATGGAGGCCCACCCTGTCTCTCTCACCACCCCAAACTAATGCCCAGAGGTGCAGGGGCCCTGCTGGGGTCACGGAGAGGAAGGGCAGACCCAGGGTGGGGACGCGGGGCTCCGGGCTGGCCCCAGCAGCAGGGCGCAGGCGCAGGCACAGGCCCTCTCCCCTTGGCCTGGCAGGTGTCAGTTGGCGGGAAGAGGCTCTTGCTCTGTGGCCGCTGTGCCTTTGCCCTCGCTCTGGTCCGTCCTGGGCTGCCCCAGCGTGGAGGGCCGGGCAGTGCCTGTCATTAAGCCCCTGGAGACCCCTGGCTCTTCTCCACGAGGGATCCTGGAACCCCGCTGGTTGCCTCTCCCCTGTGGTTCACAGAGGAGGCAGGCGAGTGCCTGTGGATGGCTACAGTCTCAGCCGCAGGGCCGAGCCCTGTCCTGGGGCCCCCCGGAGGCAGTTTGTCCACCAGGCCTAGGGGCGGCAGGGCCAAACACAGGCGCGAAGGCAGGGCTTGCGGGTTGCCGCAGCCCAAAATGGACCCTCTGGGGTCCAGCTGATGGAGGCACGTGCAAGACAGGCCCAGTGAGGGGGGCCGTGCTACGTTTTGAAGAGAAATTGGAAATCTGGGCTTTTAAAATAGGGAATGTCCTGATTCTCAGGCGCTGTGCTGGTCACGCGTGGCCTGTGAGCAGATGCCGAGGGTGGGTCTGGGCCCCGAGGACCCAGGCCTCTGTGAGGTGGAGGCTGCATGTGGCCGGGAGGGGAGGCTCCGCTGTTTCCCCACACACTGGAGGCTGCGGGGAGGAGGCGGCCCTTTCCCACGGCTGGCACTGGCACTGGAGAGGTCGGCCGCTCGTTGGCGTCTCAGGCTGAACAGAAGCTGCGTTTCCCTCCAGACTCTTTGGATTCCAGACTCTTCTCCTGGAACCACCACTGCCGAGGGTGCTGGAGCATCCACTGCTTTGCCTCCTGCATGCTGGGTGCTCTGACGTGCTGCCCAGCCCCCTTCTCTGCCAGGAGGGCGGATCAACCCCAGGCATGGCCCACCGTACCGCGCAGCGGCGTCAGGGCTACACCAAGGCAAGGGCTCCTCGCCCCGCAGGTCTCTTGTGAACCAAGCTGTGCTGCCCTCTTACCTGTCCCCACTGGGCGCCCCCAGGCGGGACCTGGGCAGGATCCTGAGACAGGACACACCCTCCGGACCAGGGTCCTTGTTGAGCGCTGCTGGGCCCTGTCCCTCCTCCAGCCCTGGTCTCCCAGCCATCGTAGACCAGACCGCCCCAGCGGCTGCTGCTCTCACAGCCGAGGAAAGGGGCCGGGGCTGCTGGCTGGCCTGGGCCTCCCGTTGACAGCCTCGGGTCAGACTCCAGGCCAGGGGACGCGTAGACTCCTGGAGATGCCCTGTCGGGACGGAGAAAAGACGTGCGTCACTGTGTCATCCTTGCCTCCGTTCCTTCTGTCTCGCTTCCTGGATCGCTCTGACCTCTGGGTCTGTCCGACCCTCCCTTCCACCGCCACTGGGCCGGCGGGGCTGAGGGCCGCGTCTCGGCTCCTCCTGCCCCTCTGTCCGCTCAGCCACCTGGCCTCCTGGCCGGCACGCGCCCACTCTGCACCTCTGCCTTTGCTGTCCTCGATCTGGAAGGTTCTCCCCACAGACAACCACGTGCCTCTTTCCCAGTCTTCCTTGGTTCTCTGCTCAGATATTGCCGTATCAGAGAGGGCCCCAGAGGTACACTCTCGACAAGGGGAATCCCTCCCTCCCTGCCCTCCCGCGCACCCCGCTCCCTCGGCCCAGCTTTGTTCCCTCCTCAGCACGTGACACCGCCCGCATGTCCCCGCTGAGGATCTCTCCACTTCGCCTCAGACGAAAGCGGCTATAAAACAGAACCATGTCTGCTTTGTTCCCTGACATCACCCCAGTGGCTGGCACCCGATTAGGAGCTCTAGAAGCACGTGCTGAATGAACGAATGAATCAATTGTTAAATGTAAGCATTTAAATTATCCCACAACTTTTGTAAACCTCTGAGGGAATTTCTTGCATTGAGGACCCAGAACATGGTGTTCATTTGAGAGTCTCCTGTCTTGTGAGAGGCTCCCAGGATGAGCATGACTGGGGGAGGCTGAGAGCAGAGGTCCTGCCCACTCCAGGGAAGGAGAAAGAGCACAGTTGCGATCAGTGCCAGGGGCCAAGAATGTCCCCCTTCCAGGGACGGAGCTTGGAGGCTGCTGTGAGCCACAGACAGGAGGAGGCAGCACGTTCTGTGGCCCTGGGGGTTGGAGCTCTGTCCACAGAGGTCCTGGTCCGGGAGAGGCCAAAGCAAAGCTAACTATTCAGTGTGACCTAGGCCATGTGGCGGATCTTCAGGAAGGGCATTTGCAGGATATGTAGGAACATATCCTGCTACACTCACATGAGGAAGGAAGAGCAAGGAAAGGAGAGTGGTGCAGACACAAACACAGGCAGGGGGTGCTGCGTGGACAGACAGTCCTCCTCCTGGGACACCATGGGTTCTGTTCAAGAAAAGGGCAGAGGTTGGCAAACACTGGATTAAACGAAGTTAAACTAGTTTTGCAGGACTTGTCAGAGCCTTTAATAGAGACTTAAATGGGATATAGTGTGCCCCATTTCCCAAACTGATATGCTTTGGGGAGCACCCTGAGGGCCCAGAGGGCCATCTAACCCACCTTGGGAATATGTGACAAGAGCACAGGGGCATATGGCAGCCAGAGGTCGGGGTGGGGGTAGGAGGGATGCTACTGAAAAATAAAGCTGAAGCCCATTTGCAAACTCTTTGAATGCCCTGCAAAGGAGTTTGGACTTTATCCTACATGAAGTTAATATTGATGAGGAATTTGTATTTAGTGATTCTAAGGCAGAGGATGCAAGTGGAATGCTACGGGATCTTCAGTGAAGAAGTCGGTCTGGCACTGGGGCAAACTGAGCCCATCTAGTGAGGGAATGGTGGTGCTACAAATAGTCCTGTAGGCTGTGCACTGCACAACTACAGGGGGCACCAGTCCCAGAAACTACAACATGACGGAGCCTCCCGGAGCTTTGCAGTGCACATCGTGAGCACCCGTCCACGGCAGCATGCCCTGAGGGTGGCAGTGCTCGCTCAGCTCCAGCGAACTGCTACCAAACGGGAAGGCGAGGTAGACAAGTGTCCACCAATACTGGAACTAGTAAAACTAGTGGTCACAAAAGACTGTACTTCTCAGCCCCCTGGGGGTGTCGATGGGACACATGATGGATTCCGGTTGCTGAAGAGTGAGTGGGAGTCGGACGTGTGTCACCTGTGGCACCGCGCAACATCCACACGTGCCTTTCTCCTGCCTCTTCTTTCCCTGAGGCACAACTGACAAGGCCGCATGTTTCAGATGCCACTAAGAGATGGCGGCGCCTGCCTCAGCCCGGGCGCCCTCGGTGACGGTGCGGAGAAGAGCCCGCCCACCGCCACTGGTGAGCAGTGCGGGAGGAGACGAACCTCTGTGGGGGAAGCTCCGGAGACCTGGAGGGGCCGTTACCGTGGTGCAGCCCAGCGCGTCGCGGCCCACACAGGGACAGAGCTGACTGCTGTCCTCACTTCCGATTTTGAAGAGAGATCTGCTGGTGCTAAATGTTGCGTGCCGATTAAAAATAGCACCAAGTGTAGCCCGGGCCCAGCGGGAGCCCCCCGCAGGCAAGGGTGGCTCCCGGCCACGGGTTTGCAGTCCGCCCGCTGTCGCGCGTGGAACGTGAGCGAGCGCGTTTCTCTGTGCTTGCCCGTGCGATCTCGGATCTGCTTGTGGGCGTTTCGGGACAGAGTGAGACTCTCTGGGCTGTGATTGCTGGAAGAGATTGCCTGGTTACACAAGAGAGGAAGAAGGCAATTCTACGGCTCTTTCAGAAGCTGCTAAAAAGCAGTATTCGGGCGTTTGGATGCCCGTGGCCGCTGACTCAGCCTTCGGGGATGCAGGGGAAGGTGACGAAGATCGCGGTGTTCAAATTCCAGCTCTGCTACTCAGCGCGTGACCTTGGCGTGTCACCTCACCTCTCTGAGCCTGTTTCCTTGAGGCGACGTTGGGGACCACAGTAGAAACCCACGCCCAGGGACGCCAGTAGGAGGAAGCGAGGTGTGTGTGGCCAGCTCTCTGGTGCCTGCCGTCCTGCCGCTGGGCAGGAGGCCGCCCAGGGAAGGGCGGGGTGGCCTTCCCCAGACACAGGCTCAGCTTCCCAGGGCTGGCCGGTTACAGACGGGCTGTGTTTGTTTCCTGTGGCTGCTGTCACAAATTACCGCAAGTTTGGTGACTTTTTTTCCTTTTCTAAAAATTGTGGTAAAAACCACATGACATGGAATTTACCAGGCTCACCATTCGTGAGTGCGCGGTTCGGTAGTGCTGCGTGTACTCGTGTCGCTGTGCGACGGGGCTCCAGAGCGCTCATCCGGCAAGGCTGGAACTCTGTCTCTGCGACTCCTTAAACAACACGCGTCTATTCTCTCACAGGGCTGAAGCCAGAAGCCCAAAATCAGTGTCACTGGCTGCAGTCTGGCTGTTGACAGGCCTGGCTGCCCTGGAGGCTCAGGGGCAGAACTCGCTTCCTTGCTTTCTCTAGCTCCAGGGACACCTGCCTGCCTTGACAGAAGTCCCCTTCCCTACGTCACTCCAGCCCCTGCTTCTGTTGCTGTAGGCACAGCTGTGGCTGCTGTAGGCAGCTCTCCCTCGGCCTCCCCTGGTAAGGACACTCGCATTACATCGAGGGCCCCCCAGACAGCCGCAGAAAACCTGCCCGTCTCAAGGTCCTGAACTGCATCGCATCTGCAGATCTCCTTTGCCCTGCAGGAGAACACACTCGCAGGTTCCAGGGATTAGGTCCTGGAGACCCTTGGGGGCCAGGATTCACCTACCGCCCTGGCCATCGTGGTCAGCTCAGGGCCCCAGGTGTCTTCCCTGGCAGCCAGGACAAGAGGAGGTCGGGGCAGGCTGCCCGGTTCTGGCCCCTGCTCTGGCCCTGGCCTCCAGAAGCACGCAGGTCCCTTCCTCTGGGTCCCCCCTCACCCTCTGGAGGGCAGGCTCTCCCCTTCCAGTCTTAGGTGACGGTACCTACCACAGGAGCATTCACTGAACCAACAAAGCACTGGGGATGCAGACAAAAATTGCTGCTTTCCTGAAGCTTCTCCCCTAGTGGGGGAGACAGAATGAAGGAGACAAGTGCATGGCGTGGGGGGCGGAGGAAAGTCGCCTTCCTCTCACCACTTGCCAGAAGGAATAGCAAGCGGGGTGGGGACCCAGCCCCCACTCCCCAGGCTGTGACGGTTCAGCCCGCAGGCATTTACTAAGTGCCTATTATGTGCCAGGCACTGTTCTAGGAGCTGGGGCACAGCCAAGAACAAGATGGACCCAGCCCTGTGCTGGAGGATGTCCGTCCTATTGCCGCAGGGAACAAAGCCAGGGAGGAGACGCATGGGATGAATTTGACGAACCAAATGAAGTCCTGGGCTGGGAAGTGATGGGGCCACTTCAGATGTGGTGGTCAGTGAGGGCCTCTTGGAGGAGGTGGTAGCTGAGGAAGACTCGGTGTGGGGGGACCGGAGAGGGAGGGCTCCAGGTTGAAGGGAGAACACATGAAACATGGGGCGATGCCCCTCCAGGCCCAGTACCGTGTTTGGGTGGCAAGTGCTCAAAAGATAGTCTTGTCGGCAATGAGGACGGGAGATTGTCCCGAGACAGGGGCTTCCTGTCCTGAGTGCTGTGGCCCGTGCTTCTGAGCCACTGGTCCCAGCAGTGAAGACACCTGGAACAAACCCAGGGGAAAGGCCACTTTAGACAGACAAGGGCAGGCCCAGCCAGGAAGGAGCCCGCCTTGGGCCCCTCCTCCTACGCGGAGCCCAGCTCCCTCGCGCGCCTGGTTTCCTTAACGAGGCCATCTGTCTGGCTGTCCTCACCCCGCGGAGCCTGGTGGGGCCGTCCGTCTCCCCACCCCATCTCCCGGCTCTGTCACACCGGGCCGCCATTCCTGCCCAGCTCCGAGGGGGCCGCCGCAGGTGTGGCCTCCAGCCTTCATGTTTACTCTTCTCATCTGACCGCATCTGCCCCTGTGCTGAGTCACTCGCTCCATCTGCCTGTCCTCGCCGTTGGAAGGCGGCCGTCTCCTTCCTGGCTCTGGCGGAGCCACGTGGCGGCCCCCACGTGGGGCGGGTGCCAGTGAGTGGGGATGTGCCTGTGAGTGGCTTGGTGCCAGTGTGCGTCCCAGGAAGGGCCCCTTCAGGGACCGCCTCCACTGGAGGCCTCCCCGAGGCCCTGCGGGGTCCGGTGGTCCCCTTGCCGCGTCGTAGAGAGACGGAAGAGACGCAGAGACCAAAGGCCACAGCCAGGCCGAGGCAGAAGCTGAAATGCCCGGTGTAAAAGCTGGGTGTAAGCCCAGCGTACCTCGATGCCAGAGTCTTTCAATTTTGCATGTGAGCACGGAAATAAGGAAAGAGTGGGCCTTTCCAGAAGGGCGTGGGAGCGGGAGACAGCTTGGAAGAGGAGAAAGCAAACAACAGTCACAAGCCTAGGGTTCGAGTTCCTGCAGGGCCGTTTCCTAGGACCGAGAGCTCTGAACTGTGGGGGATTACTTAGTCTTACCAAACCTGACTTTCTTCATATATTTTGAAAAATAAACTCGTTGAGCCGAGGTAGCGTAACACTCACATCTACCTCTGCATCCCCAGCCCCTGGCCACGGAGCGTACAGCTCTGCGCCTGTCGGAACCCGGTGGCGCAGCAGGATGGGAGCGGCGGGTGAGCGGCGAAGCTTCGTCTGTGCTTGCAGCCGCTGCCTGTCTCCCACGTCACCGCACAAGCCCGTCTCCTGCACCTGCCAGGTCAGCGGCAGCATTAGAGTCTCACACGAATGCAAACCCCACTGTGAACTGCGCGTGCGAGGGATCTAGGTTGCGCGCTCCTTGTGAGAATCTAGTGCCTGATGGTCTGAGGTGGAGCTGAGGCGGCGATGCTAGCGCTGGGGAGCGGCTGCAAATACAGATCATCGTCAGCAGAGAGGTCTGACTGCACAATAAATGAATAAACGTAATACGCTTGAATCATCCTGAAACCACTCCCCCGCGGTGGAAAATTGTCTTCCATGAAAGCAGTCCCTGGTGACAAACAGGTTGGGGACCGCTGATCTACTCATAGGCCTAGCCTGGGATAGCACCCCTTCCTCTGGCAATAGCACCCCAAACTTTCCTTAGCCCCTCCCCTTATTTCCTGTGATTGGGGAAGGGCTGAAGGAGAGGACATATGACCAAGGATTAGCCAATCAGAACAGCGTAAACTCACCCCTCTTCAGTGATAGGTTCAGGGCAGGTGAGCACTAAGCTGGGCCAGTAAGGGCCTGAATCTCTGCTGGAACTTTCCTAAGGAAATGGGTGCTCCTTGCCCTGGGTCTGTGAGTGAGCAGGTTGTGGGGCAGAGCTACTGGTGGCTGCCAAGTGGTGAGAGCCAGCCTGTGAGGAAAAGCAATAGAGAGGAGAGTAGTGCCAGAACGTGGAGAATAAGAGCAGTCCTAACAAGCCCCTATATCCAGCTGGGCCTGAAGCCAGATCCACTTCTGGACTGTTGAGTTACCAGTGCCAATACATCCCTTTTTTCTAGCATTGTCTGAGGTGGGTTCTGTCACTTGCAGCTAAAAGAGTCTTATGCAATATACTGTTGAAAGGAACTAACGTGTGCCTAATGATACATAGTAGATACTCGATAGATGTTTAAGAGAAGTCCTTTGCGCGTGGGAAAAAGCCAATCTCAGGAGATAACATATTCTGTGATTCTGGTTATGTAACATTCTAGACATGGCAGAATCACAGCGGTGGCAAACAGACCCGTGCTGGCCAGGAGTCAGCGTTGGTGGGAGGGAGGAGGGGCATGTGACTAGGAAGGAGCCACACAGGGACATCTTGGTGGTGACGGAATGGTTCTGCATCTTGATCACTGTGGTGGCTCCGTGAACCCCGGCATGTGACGAAACGGTGTGGAATGACATGCATACACTGGCCATGTCGGTTTCCTGGGCTGGAGCTGCACTGGAGTTATGTAAGACATAACACTGGGGGAGAGCCCTGTGAAAGGTACATGGGACCTCTCTGTACTATTTTTGCAAGTTCCTGTGGATCTGTAACAATTTCAACACAAAAAGTTAAAAAGAGAAAGTTCTTTGTAGGCTCACAACTCAGCAGTTTTTGGACCCCAAAAGGCAGAGCAGGCAGGGGCTTCGGAATCAGATGGACCAGAGTTTAAATCCCAGTGATCATTTCCCAGCTACCGTGACCTGAGGTCAGTTGCATCTCTTCTCTTGCTCTCAGTGTCCTCATCTGTGAAATGGGGCTCATCGGTCTACACTGCAGGTTGGTCATGAGTAGAGGCTGAAATCAAGACTGCAGTGCGCTAGCTCAGGGCCTGGCACACAGCAGGGACTGAGCCGCGGCCGACGGAAGTGGCAGGAGAGAATAAACCCACGGCGTAACAGGGAGGCCTCGTGGTGCACAGGCCGAGGTCTCGGCTCTGGAGCCAGCCTCCCCGGGCTTGAATCCCGGCTGTGCTGCTCCCTGCCTGGGTGACCTTGAGCAGGCTACTTGACCTCTCTGACCCTCACTTTCCCAGTCTGTACAGTGGAGATAATAATCGTAGCTCCTCTACAGGTTAGTTTTGAGGACTAAATGAGAGAACGCACCTGAGGCCCTTAGGGACGTGCCTGGCACTTGGTCAGCACAGTGGTCCCTGGGGTGAGGGTCCTGGCTCCACAGGTGGGGGTGGGGGGCCATCTGGCCATGTGGTAGGGTCTGCGGCAACATCACCCTGGGGAAGCCCTGACTTCCCGGGGACCAGCCCCCCAGGAGGTTCCCCTTCAAAGTCCTGCAGCCAACGATGGCTCCCACCTAGCCAAGCAGAAAACCTGACCTCAGGCACAGGGGAGCAGGCGGGGGCACCCCTGCCCAGGGAGCCCAGCCTCCTGCCTTCCTTCTCTCCCCTCCCCGAGGAGGGAGAGCACAGGCTGGACTGGAGCCCACGTGGAAAGGACTTTGAGGGGCAGTCTCTGAGGAGAAAGGAAAGGATACAGTTTTCGTGGTCAGCGGAAGAAATTATGGGGACCATGAGGGTTTGGCGAGTGGCTTGAGGGGGGCTGGAGAAGTTCCTCTGTCCCCACACATACAGTTCATGGTCCTGCCATGGTTTTAGGGAGCCTAGAACTCCATCATTGCAAGCTTAGCCCTTAGGGTAAACGTTGCCCACTCCTGTGTTCTGTTCTTCTTTTCAAATGGAGGAGTAACGTACTAAGTCGCTAATGTGCGGATGAATTTGTGACGGGGTTTGGGTGAGGCGCGCTCCAAGCAGGCAGATGAGGGGCGCCGGAGCAGGGGGAAAGCAGTGCTGACGCAAACGCTGCCTGCCCTGCCCGCTTGTGGCGACGATCTGTTTAGAGCCACCCCTCCCGTTCCGGCTGACGCAGACCCACCCGAGCAGTCTGGGGCTGCTGCCTTCCTTCAATGCAGCTGCGAGCCTGCTGCACAGGGCCCGCCAGTGCCTAACGGAGAGGTGAGTGTGCGGCGCTCCTGAGGAGGAGGGCTGTGCCAGGCAGCAACTGTTGTGCGGCAACCTGGTGCTTGCAGAGTGCCTGGTGCCGCAGAGTGAAGGAGCAGGCTGGAGGTGAAAATTCCCATCCCGGAGGTGGCATTTATGGGAAGGGAGTCTGAATTTCAAATGAGCTGGCGATTCCATGGAATGGGAGAGGCTTTATTAAGTAGTGGCTGAGAATAAGCCAGGCTGGCTTTAGCAAACTCTTATTGCCTTGTGTAGCAGTATAGCTTCAGGTATGGCTGGATCCAGGACTCCCCGTGAGACCATCTAGTATTAATAGTTCCTCAGAGTGCTTCCTGTTTAACATGGGGGAGAATGTGTCTGTGGCCAGGCATTGCCTGCAAAGCTTTCAGGTTTCTTTCTGATTGGTCTGGATTAGGTCACATGTGCACTCCCAAAACCAAACACTGTGGCCAGGAGGATGGGGTATGCTGATTGTCTTGTCCTACTCCAAGGGGCCAAGCAAGGGGGGGGAGGGGTATCAGCTCTAGCCCAGCCTCACAGAGGGCAGGGGGCCCAGAGCGGCAGCCCTGGCTAGGAGGCAGGCGGCACACCGGCTCCTCACACAGCAGAGCCTGCCTCCCCACACGTTAGCGCGGCTGCCTCTGCAGACGGAGCTGCTGCTTCCCATTTGACAGGTGAGAACGCTGAGGTAGAGGGACTTGCCCAATACCCAGAAAGGGATTTCAGCCTCACTCCATTGTTTTTCCAAGTTGTCTCCAACCTCCTGGTCCAGCTGGTACTAATCCCCCAGCGCACGCCCCCTCCCTGACATCCCAGAGTACTTAGACTCCTAGATGTAGGAGCTGAAAAAGGTCTTAGAGTTTGTTGTTTCCAATCTCCTTCAGTGACGCGCCCAAGGTCATAGCCGCGAATAGCAGAACAGAGACCAGAATCCAGATCTGCCGCTGTCCCTTACCTCGCGTGTGCCCCACTTCTTTGGAGCCGGGGCTCAGCCGTGTGGCCTGGGGAGGGGAGCCCCGGGGGCCTTGCAGTCTCTCTGGCCTCCGACTGCTGCAGCCCCTTGATTGACGGCTGCGCTTGCTGGGGCCCAGGCCGCGGCTGTTGCGTGTTCTTGCTTCTCCCCGACATCATTTTCTTTCTCGGTAATTGCTTTGTTCTAATTCTTTAGAGGTAATTTTCTTCTGTTACTTTATTTCTACAGTTAACACCTTCCAATTAATTTCATAGCTCTTGAAAGTTCCCACATAAGTTGCCCTCACAAACTCTTCCGGTTTAGCCGTGGCCTGCGACAGTGGTGTCTCTGGCAACCGGCCATCAGTTCACGCCTACTGCACCCAAGGCACTTTGAGCTCAGTGGTAGCATTTGATCTTCGCGATGACCTTAGGAGAATAGCCGCATTCTACAGGGAGGGAACACTGAGGCTCACGGGGGTAACGCGGTCCGCTCAAGGGCCCCGTGCAGGCAGAGCAGGGATCAAAACCTCCGTCGCCAGCTGCTCTCCTGAGCCCACAGCGGCTGCAGACACAGGGGAGAGTGCGTGGTGGCTGTGGGTCCCCGGTGCGTATCTGTCCTGCTGGGGCGGCCCTGGCCCTGGTGATCCTCCGCAGACCGTCCCTGGATCCTGCACTGAGACGCTGCCATGGCGGGGGTGGGGGTTGTGGAATCAAACCCAGGGAGACAGGGGTCTGGCGTCCATGTGCGAACAGGAAAAGGACAGTGGCAGCTGCAGCGTCTCCAGGAGAAAGGAGGAGGAAAAAACCCACCATCAACTACATTTGCAGAGAAATAAAAAATGATTTCAAATTCTATTTTCCCGTCTCTCTCAGCACACCCCCAGTGCTATTTTATCTAGTAAATAGGAGGCCCGGCTGGTATTCTCGATTATGACATTAATTCTCCGGGTGACCCTGGCAACTTCCCTCCCTTCTCTGAGCTGGTTTCTCCTTCTATCACCACCCGCTCAAGGACAAGGTGTTCTCGCAGGAAGGAAGCTCCCAGGGTCTGGAGCAGACTTGGCTGCGTCACCAGGCAGGCTCTGCAGAACGGGTCGCCGGTGGCCGAGAGGGGTGGGTAGGCCTCGGAGTGCCTGTTCCCATCCTCCCTCTCCTCTCTCCTGACCACAGACCCCTCCTCCTGAATGGGCTTCACAGAGCCTCCTGCCAACCTCCCTGTCCTGTTAGATTCTGGGATTTTCCCCTGTTCCCACCCCCAAGTTGAGCGAAGGGTTGCAGCCAGGTCCCCAGCTGGGTGGCACCTTCCACCATCCTGTGGTTGGCTCGGTATCATTTTCCTACTTTTCCAGCCGTACCCCATCCTTGGGGGCAACGTCACCACGGGGAATCGGCCTCGCGTTTGCTGACCTCCACACTCAGCGCCCTCCTCCCTCAGCCCCCATCTCTGTCGTCTGCTGTGGCTGGCGCCCAGAGCCATCTGGCATTGGGCCCACAGTGCCCCCTTCCCCAGCGCGAGAGCCTGGAAGGCCAGCTTGAGCGGCGCGTGGGAGGCCCGAGCCTCCCGCCAACACAGGCTACTGGATTCGGAAAACAGCTCATTGGTAAGAGAGGAAAAAATACCCACACCAAATAATGAACTGCAGAGACCCTGGGCTGGGGTCCGGCAAATACGGATGAGAACAAGTCCCTGACTAAAAATTCTCAAGATTTTTGCTCTTGTTCCGAAACAAACACTAACTTTAAAATATTGGTCATCAGGAAAGAAAGGTATTGGGTGGGGGCGGGAGCTGAGTTCCGGCCTGCGGGAGACCCAGGGCTTTGCCGCCTGGGAGGCTCTGAGCGCTCGCATGTGCAACTCGTCCTGTGGGCCCCACTTCCCCTGTGCACCTCAAGGGACCTCAGACAGGCAGTCCTGTGAGGCAGGCAGCGATATCCTTTGCCATTGTTTTAGTGGAGAAGGAAACTGAGGCTTGGGGAGGTGGTCATTTCGGGGCAGATCTGGGTCTGGGTCTTTCTGCTGAACCAGGAAGTAGCCTCTGTGGGGACCGAGATGTCTGCAGCTTAGGGAGGAACTCAGGTCAGGTCTGTACCAAATCCTCCTAAAACCCAGGTAACAAATATTTAACAGCCGGAGGAGCCAGGGTGCCGAGGCAGCAGGGCTGGGGCCTGCCAGGGGCCAGGCAGGCCCAGGAGGCTCTGGAGGCTGGATGTGGGGGCAGAGAGGCCAGCACAGAGGAGCAGGGACCTCTAGGAGCCAGAGGCAGCAGCGACTCGCCACCTGGGACGGAAGTCTTTTAATACTGTAGTCGTTGGCTTGGGCCACCACGTGCCTGGGCGGTTGCCAGGGCTGCGCCAGCCTGGCTGTGCCCAGCACTCATCTCCCACAGAAGCCACGCCTGCCTCACTGCTCGGGGCCAGGCCTCGCTTACACACGCCTGGGAGGCCCCGAGGACGGCAGGAGGCTGGGCTCTCGGGTCCTTCGCCCGGTGCTTGGGATCTTTGGGCAGAGGAGCCTGGCATGAGGCTACTACTCAGGAAATGTTCCCTGCACTCGGAATTTCCAAACCTGCTCTCCTGCCTATCCCAGCTCCCCTCCTGTGAGGAAGGTGCCCCTCCAGCAGCGAGACGAGCTGTTGTAACAAACAGACCAGCATTGCACGTCCAGGCCATGGCCCCCACTGCCCGCCCCAGCCCAGGCCATGGGGCACCCCCCACGGACGGAGTCCTGCCTTGGTGTCACATCTTGCATGTGAAGGCGAAGGTGGGACAACCTGGGTCATTCACCTGCCGGGCTCTCGCCACTGGGCTTCTTCTGGGGGACCTGTCCAGACCTCGCACCCGCCTCAGAAGGGACAGGGCTCAGCAGAAGGGACCAGAGGGGTTTGAAGGAGGCCCTTCTCGAGCGCAGTCCCGGGCAGAGCGGGGTTGGCAGGCCATCTCCCGAGGGGCCGCGTGCGAGCAGCCTCCTCCTCGAACCCGAGCCAGCCTTGTCCCTTTTACCTGAGGCTTCCTACTTGCCCCCGCAGGGGTCGCTGCTGAGGAGGGACTCTCCCCACTCTGGGTGGGCCGGGCCAGGCACAGGGACAACAGGAAAGAACTTGGCCAGATGCCTTTCCTCCCTCCTGTCCCCCCTACCCCTGGAAACCACCTTCCAGGCCTCTCAGACCCCGCAGGCTGGTAGCAGCGGACCTCGCGGGCCTCGCTGAGGAACCTCACGGCCTCACTCCTGAGAGGAGGGGAGGGAGCTGGGACGGAGCCTGGGGGTGGAGGGAAGGATGATTTTGGAGGGGCCACTGCAGTGGTGGCTGCCCTGGTCTCTGGCCAGGACAAGTGCCCCCAGTCAATGTGTCAGCGTCCCCATAGCTCCTGCCCCAGAGTCACTTGGGCGTGCTTGTTAAACATGCAGATTCCTGGCCCCTCAGTCCTGCCCAGTGGACACCAGCCGGGCTGGCCGTGGAAACGGCTTTCAAACGACTCCAGCGATTCTCCTGCTTTGAAACATTTGCGAACGACCCCGTTAGGCCGAGATGTCATGTTCTGGGGCTAGAATCTGCCCTACTCCCTCCTCTCCTACCCCAGACTGTCTGGGTTCGAGTCCCATTTTACCACTCAGCAGCAGTGGGCATTTGGCTGGGGTTCGACATCTGTGCCTCATCTGTGAGATGGGAGAGACGTAGAACCCACCTCCCCTGTTCAGCCTCCTCTGAGCCCTGCTTCCGAGGGACTAGAAGGTGCAGGGGCTATCAGGGATGGGGACCTGTCCCTGTCTCGCCCCATCCCATCATGCACCACATGTGGCACTTGTCAGGGTGCAGGAGGCTCCAACCCTGGCTCCCCTACTCCACCCCTGTGCGATCATGGGCAAGCGCGTTCTCAGCGCGGGGACACAGCTCTCCCAGACATGCGGGGCCCCTGTTTGCATGGGGTGAGGACGCAGACTATAAAATCGCAAACAAATCAATGGAACAAATAGCGGTAACTGCTGTGAAGGCAAGAAAAAGCCAGGGCTGCCAGAGACAGTGATGGCCGGGAGGTGGAGGCGGCCTGTCTAGGGAGCCGGCCTTTGAGCCGAGACCTGAATGCCAAGTTACTGGCTGCTGTAAACGGTGGCAGAGAAAACAGCAAACGCAAAGATCCTGGGGCAGGAATGGGTGTAGAGTGCTAAGGGTGTGGCAGGGGCGTCCCAGGGTGGCGGGGAGAGGTGGTCAGAGAGGTCAGGAGCGAGCAGACCGGGCAGGGCCCGGGCAGTGTATGCACAGTGTGATGGGGGAAGCTCATCCCAGCAGGCGGAACTAAGTGGGGAAGGTGAAGGGCAGTGCTTGGACCCGGGTTGGTGCTAGGTAAGTGCTCTCCGTGCCCTCATCCCGTGACAGCTCCACCCTGGCTGAGACACTAGGGCCCCATGGTGACTCAGAGACTTAGGTTCTATAAGCAAGAGCCTGGAAACAATTTAAGATTGTTCCCCAGTCTGGACACTGGGATCACACTGAAAGATGTCAGGATGTGTTTGTTTAGAACGCTGGCTTCTCTCTGCCCTCAGCACACGTCCCAGTAACCACGTTCCATCTCTGTTTCCTCAAACCTGAAACACAGCCCGGGTTTTTCAGGGCTCTAAGGTCCTTTGATGTTGTGTCCTGGGCAAGGACAGAGCCTGGTCGTTTTTCGATTCAGACCCTCTCTCCTCCTGCTTCCAGGTGGTCTGGTGTCTGCCTGCTCGCAGCCACCTGCCCAAGGGGGTGCGCCAGCCCCACCAATCCCCTCGGGAGGCCTGGCTCCGGGGACGGAGTGGGCTGTGAGGAGGAGCGGGAAGGAAGGAAGGAGGCAGAGCAGCGCCGGGAGGGGGGCGTCTGTTGCCATGGAAGGAGCTGCAAGGTATTCTGGGATCGGCATCCTCTCTGCAGAGGATGGGGTGGCGGGCGCTGGCTGGGAAGGTGAGGGGAGGGCCGGTGCCATTCCTTTGTCCTTGGCACCTTTCTGCATCCCTTCCGGCCACGAGGGCCCCCACGCCGCGGGCTGGCCCTCTGCCGCAGGCCCGGTGCCCGCCGCAGCCCACCCGGCGGTCCCCTCCCTGTCCTGTGGTCTGCCTTGTGTACAGACGGCAGCGAGTGGCCTCTTTCCAGGAGGCCTGTTTACCAGCACGACAACAGCAGATCAGTGCTCTTAAGAGGCATTCCGCGTTTACCCCCTCGAACATGCTGCCGCAAAGGGGGCCTGCCTGCCTTCTCCCCAGAATCTGCTGAAATGGGGTTTGCTGTGCATCTTAATCGACTTCCTTCCACCCACCACATTAAATACGTTTAATCTACTCTTGCAAATGGCTAATTTTGAAAATCCGCTTATCAGAATTAGGTCCTCAACATCCATATTTATTTACTTTTCATTTTCATAATCTTTTTTTTTCTGTGTGTGACTGAATTCCGTTTTCCATTGTCTGGCTCTATCTCACAGGTCCCAGGGGCCAGGGCAGGGGGACAAGGGCCAGGTTAGGAGCAAACTGGAAATGGAAACATGGCCGGGATGCAAGGGACGGGCTCAGGACTCACCTCGGGATGGGAAGTCTCGACTCTTCTTGGGGCGGGGGCGGGAGCCATCTTTAGGAAATTGCAAAAAGCCGAAACTTAAGCAGAATGGGTTTAAGAAGACAAGAGCCTCCTGATGGATCCCAGGCTCTTGGGGTGTGTTTCTGTTTTACAAGGGGAGCCAGCAGCCGTGGCAGAAACGTGCAAGAAAGTGGTTGGGACCAACTGCTTTTTCCCAGCGCCCGCTGGGAGCCGGGCTCCGCATGCAGCGCTTTATAACAGGTGTCATCCCGAATGCTCACGCCAGCCCCGCTCAGCGAGGGAGAGACAAGAGAACTTGTGCCCTGGTTCAGGTGCAGGTTCACGTCCAGACTGCACGTCCTTCCCCCTTGCAAGTGTGCACAGGATGATCTCTCCACGTGAGTGTGTAAAAAGCACAAGTGTGTTTGTGCAGGACACGGGCCCACGAGCAGCACAGACTCCAAGGACAGATGGGTGTCCAGAATCTGGAAGATGGCTCACCAGGGACACCCGTGCAGCCCTGGGCCCGGGCTTTGCCTGTGGCCTGCCGCGCCAGCTCAGAGACTCGCAAGTTTGGTAAGAGCAACTGCAGAGCTGGGAGAGCGGTGAGCCCACCTGGCCCCTGAAGGACCTACTCACTCAGTGGTACTTTTGTTGCTGCTGATGCCTTTATGAGCTTATTTGGGGACACATCTAGAGCAAAACCCTGAATCTGATTTTATTTAATTTCCTTTCAACATTGCCTGGGCACCTCCTATCTGTAGAAGATTGGGATGGAAGGATGAATCAACTACGTTTCTAGCTATGAGAAGCTCACATTGGGTGGATTTTAAGACTCTGAACAGCAAAGTTTTAACACATACATATGAGATCATTTTATTCTCTCCAAGGACTGCTGAGTTATTTTGTAGCCACCTTAGAGAATCAAAGGGCTCCAGCAGAAGAAATTGAGATTTTTTTTTTTTCAAATCCAACGGGAATTTCTAAAGCATAATGCATTAATTACATCTTGGTGGTTGAGATAAGGGCTGAATTATCAGCAGACCTGAGCTCAAAACTTCAGTTCTGCCATGTCCACTGTGTGATCCTGGGCACGTTGGAGCCTCAATACCCTGATCTGTAAAGTGGGGTTGTACAAACATTTACCCATAGGGCTCTGCAGACTTAAATTCCTGCAGCACATGGAGCTTTTAGTGCGGCGCCCGATGAGGGTAGAGGCCTAACAACTCAATAGTAAGCATTATCATGTACAATAATTTACTCAATCAAACTCAGGAAATAGAATGCAAAGATGGAGAAATAAACATTGATCAACTGTTTTCCAACATAGAAAGCCTGTTTGTAAAGCACCTGGAAAGCTAATTAAACAACGCTTGTCCAGGCCCTGGTACCAGCAGCTGGGTGAATGGCAAGGTGAACCAAAGTTTACCCAGGGTCAGGACCCCTCCCTCACTCCCTAGCCCCCACCTTTTCCCCTTTCAACTTCCTTCCTCTCTGGAATTGCCTGATGTCCCCAGCATCCACCAAAGGAAGTTGCTTCAGACTTGGAAATAGCCTGTACTTAATCCCCCCACCCCGCCCACCTGAGGATAAAAACTCCTTGCAGAAGACAAAATTTCCTCCCGTCCCGTGTTAGGGATGTGTGGGCGCGTGTCTGCAGGAAGGGGAAGCCGTGGGAGTGCGTGTGTGCCGTTGCAGGAAGGAAGCTGGCGGTGTGCGCAGGGAGACACCTGTGGGCGTGGGCGTGGGGATTTGTGAATGAACGAGCTGTGTGTGGAAGGGGTGGCGGCCCGGAGTAAACCCAGTTCCTCCAGCATCCACTCTGGATCTGGACCCCTTCTGTAGAAGCGCGCCAAGTAACGTGAGTGGCGTGGGCTCAGGGGGGACTGCCTAAGGTTCTCTACGGGAGATCTAAAGAGAGAAACCGCAGGCCTGAGGGCCCAGACAGGCAAGATGGCAGAAAGTCAGGCCACCAGGCCGCGTGGGTGCTCTGGGAGGATGTGAGTGTATGAGCTCCCGGAGGGATGGGTGGGAACCGGCCATGGAGGTGGGCAGGGGAGCAGAGAACTGTGTGGACACCAAAGAGGATGACCCAGCTCAGGGGATGGACAGAGAGGGGCCGAAGCAGCCCAGAGAGAGGACGGTAGCTCTGTGTCACACTGAGGAGGCCCGGGGGGTGGGGGAGGGCGGGTGAGGACCCACAGTGGTGGAGCTGCACAAACCCTGGGGCTTTATAGTACTGTCTGCTGATTTTGAAAGCCGAGTCAAGCTGCATTTAAAATACGAGATTCCAAGCCAGTGCAAAGAAGTAGGTCCCCTATTAGTAAAAAACACAAAAGCCCCAAAAGGAAGGCCTCCAGGTGGGAATGAGCAGCCGGCTCTGGCTGGGACCCCCCCAGGATTCCACATTCCCCTAAGGAAGAGTCTCCAGTTTCTGCCCCCGGCTACCACGGGGCTCTGCGGAGCTGTGGCCGCTTGCTCTAGGACTCTGGCTCTAGCAGAATGAAAACCTCCTTCCTTAGGTTCCTTTAGCACACTGAGTAGGGCCAAATTTTTTTTCTTTTAATTTAGAGCATGTGTGTGCACAGACAGACACGTACAGACATTCCTGCCTCTCGTTGGAGCCTGGGGGAGCACTGAGTCCTCGTCCCTGATGCAGCCCACCTCACTGTATTTGTTGGCCAGGTCGCTCCTGGTTGTGACAAGGAAAACCCGATCCAGTTGGCTTATACGAAAGAGGGAATGTGTCGGCACAGCTAGATCCAAGACTCAAATGAGGTCTTCAGGACCTAGTTTTCCTCTGTCTTTGGGATCCGCCTTCTGCTGGGCTGGCTGCCGTCTCAAGGATGGCGTCGGGAGCCCCAAAAGCTCTGGGCTCCCCCTGCAGCAAGGTGGCTGCGGCACCTCCCGCACCCCAGTTGGGGTCAACTTCAGAGGGAAGAGCGGAAGGCTGACCCTGACTGTCTGAGCCAGAATTGGACCAGGTACCCCTTTGCCGGCCGATCATTCTGCCTGGGGTATGGAATGAACTGATTGGCCGGGACCCCCAGAGCCCAAAGGGGAATGTGAGCATCTGTTACCCAGAGGGCGTGAACAGTGGGCAGCCAGACCCCTGGGGTCCCCTGAAGCCACGGAGGTGTTCCAGGATGCCAGACCCAGATGGGGCCACCATCCAGGCGGGCGTGCAGCCTGTCTTGCCACACTCCTCTCCTCTCCTAGGCAGCTGGTGAGACAGGTGGGGAGCCCAGCATGGATGTTACAACGCACACATGCCACAGGGAAAGAGGGACGGCCTGAAATGCAGGAGGCAGGAAAGCAGTTCTGTGTTGCGGTGGGGGCCGGTCATCATTTCCTGCCGCTCAGAATCTACCCTCTTCACGGCACCACCTCGAGTTTCCCCTCTGTACCCGAGTGGCTCAGTCACCCACCTCCAGGGCAGAAGCGAAGGCACCAGGTTCCTCCTCCCCATCCCAGACGCAGCCGCTGGCGGCCTGCGTGGCTCTTGGCGGGATAGCTCAGGAACTGCAGCCTCCCGGCGCTGGCGTTGGGGTCGCCAGAGCAACACGGGGGTGGCTGTGCCGCTTCATCTCACTTTCTGCTCACCCTCAGGCCTGGTTCCTCGGCCTCCTCCGGATTTGGGGAGGCGCCCCTGCCACCACCACCGCCCAAGAGTTCCCTGTTCTTCCATCTGTCTGACAGCAACCTCCTGACTCCCTCACGAAGCTCAGGTTTCTGTCCGGCCGAGGCCAGCTCACTCCAGGACTCCGGCTCTGTCCCGCTCTAAGGGGAAAGCACACCCAGGCTGGGGGGAGTGCAGGGAGAGGATTTCGCCACCCCCTGACCCAGCTGCCTGTTTCCAGCCCTCACCAGCCCCCCGTGGAGGTGGCCAACCTCCAACACCGTGGCGCCCTCGCCGCCAAGGTCAGAGAGCCTCTTCTGAGGGGCTTCCCTCTCTGGCCCTTCCCCACAGTCCTGGTTTCTAGTCTGAGTGGCCGACTTGTTCCTGACTCATTGGGGACACCCTGGCAAGTGGCTCAGTGAGTGAGCTCACTCACGTTGACGCTGACGTTTTAATCAGAGTGTTTATCTCCCACCACCCACCCCTGCACTAACCGAGTTTCATCTCCTGCCCTGAGGGTGTCTTTTCTCTCCCAGCCTCCACATCAGACATGAGTCACTTGCTGCAGAACCAGACATCCATGCTGCACAGGCTCCAGAGCCACTGGAGGAAGACGCTGGTGGACGCGGGGGTTCGTGCTCGCAGAGACACGCGCTCAGCTGAGGCTGGGGGAGGCAGCAGGAGGGAGGGGCTGGGAAAGCCGTGTATCCCCCACTCCACCCCAGCTCTCCCTCCTGTTTTCTCCTTCAGGAGCACCACCAGGTGGCCACGCAGGAGCTGAGTCGCTCTGAGTGGTCTCAGCAGTGGCCGGTGGTCACAGGTTGTCAGCAGCCACTCATTTCCCATCGTGCTCTGGAGACGAGTGATGCTGTCTGAGCCTGGAAATCACGGCCCCACTCAACCTGGCCAGCTCCAGAATGGAGGACAGGGACACGTGGAGGGGTGACAGTGCATAGGGAGCAAGCCTTGCCCTGCCCCAGGCCACGTGGGATCAGTTTGCTATCACCCACAGTAGGACATGGCACTGACGCCAAAGTAAGAGCCAGCCCTGTGCATCAAGGGCGACAGTGACCCCTTTGGGGTCACACTCTGGCACTGTCTGAGGGTCACACACACCCGGCAGGGGAGGGACGTTGCAGTTTGCTCAAGGTCCCTGGGTGAGGCTGTGCCTGTCAATCAACGAATGGAGCGTGAACTGCAGGCAGTGCTGGGGGGCCAGCCTGCTGGCTAGAAGAGAATGTTCTGGAAAGTACAGCATGGAGCCCTGTGGTCCAGCAAGTATTTCCTGGAAATGCCCAGGCCAGAAGCTTGTCAAAGCTACGTCGAGTGTCCCGGGATGATTCCAACTTGTCCACCAGAGCCTGGCTCCCTGTGGACAGGCCGGCTCTCTGCTGGCACCCCGGTGCCTGGCAGAGAGCCGGCACTCCGTAGGGCTTCCTTAATATTTGCCGAAGAAGCAAGCCTGCCACCAGACAGACAAGAAGTGGCAAGTCAGTCACTGGCTAGCGAGGGGATATTGCGGCGGCTCGAATACATGAGTTGATTGGTCAAGTTAAAAATCAGAATTAAATCTATTCAGATGCTAAAGTTAAAAGGACCCAGTGATATATTGGTCTGGTGGTTTCTCTTATGAAAACAGCTCTGAAGCGTTACCTATTTTTCACTCAGAGCTCACTCTAAGTGTGTTCCGTTTTGGACTTTATAATTTATTTTAGGGCTCCCACTGTATCTTTGCTCTCCGAATCTTGCGATGGCTCTGGGCTAAAAGCAATAACCAATCTCAGGCGGAGAAAGAGAAAGGCTCTGAGTTGCAGAGCGCAGCCTCTGAAAGGGAGAAATTTTCCCTAGAACTCAGGTGGTAGCGGCAGCAAGTTGTCTTCTGTCTGGGGGCCCATAGTACGCCACCTTTCATCAAAGGATGCAAACATTTCTGCAACAAAAACAACCCACAGCCGCAAAGCCGGAAGGTTTCTGAGCATGTGGATTAGTAGGAACACCCTGGTGATAATGAGCAATGCTTGCATAATGCTTGAGCAAAGCTTCCGGCAGGAGTGTGGAGGCCCCGGGTCTCCGGGTGCATGCTGCACCCCTTTGCCACCCAGGCTGCTCACAAAGGATGGAGGGATATGCAAACAGTATTTTAAGTTATCATAGTTATTTGTGTTCTTCTGTATCAGAAAAAATATTCTAGCACAGCAAAGCTGTGATTTCATGCATATTATTTTTGTTTTGTTTTGTTTGAGACAGGGTCTTGCTCTGCTACCCAGGTTAGAGAGCAGCGGCGTCATCAGAGCTCATTGCAACCTCAAGCTCCTGGGCTCAAGTGATCTTCCTGCCTCAGCCTCCCCAGCAGCTGGAACTGCAGGCACACCGCCATGCCCAGCTACTTTTTCTACTTTTTTTTTTTTTTTTTTTGAGACAGAGTCTCACTTTGTTGCCTGGGCTAGAGTGCCGTGGCGTCAGCTTAGCTCACAGAAACCTCAAACTCCTGGGCTCAAGCGATCCTCCTGCCTCAGCCTCCCGAGTAGCTGGGACTACAGGCATGCGCCACCACGCCTGGCTAATTTTTTCTATATATTTTTAGCTGTCCAATTAATTTCTTTTTATTTTTGGTAGAGACGGGATCTCGCTCTTGCTCAGGCTGGTCTCGAACTCCTGAGCTCAAACAATCCGCCGGCCTCTGCCTCCCAGAGAGCTAGGATTACAGGCATGAGCCACCGCACCTGGCCTAGATCTGTGATTTTTATGACTAAGAATCCAAAGTTACCAAGAAGGTAAGTCTGTGATGATTTGTTTAACAACAGCGTGTAAAAGTTCATTTTTTTGAAAAACTTGCAGTATAGAGTAGTGGTTAAGCTCAGATATCCCATAGTCAGATTGCCTAGGTTTAAATCACGTCCCCTGCCTCTTATTAACCCTACAACCTTAGGAAAACAACTTAATCTATCTGTGCCTCAGTTTCTTAATCTGTAAAATGGAGTTAATAATAGTACGAACCTGGCCAGGCATGGTGGCTCACGCCTGTAATTCTAGCACTCTGGGAGGCTGAGGGGGGTGGATCGCTCAAGGTCAGGAGTTCGAGACCAGTCTGAGCAAGAGTGAGACCGCCGTCTCTACTAAAAAATAGAAAGAAATGATCTGGACAACTAAAAATATATATATATATATGAAAAATTAGCCGGGCATGGTGGTGCATGCCTGTAGTCCCAGCTACTTGGGAGGCTGAGGCAGAAGGAATGCTTGAGCCCAGGAGTTTGAAGTTGCTGTGAGCTAGGCTGACGCCACAGCACTCTAGCCTGGGCAACAGAGCAAGACTCTGCCTCAAAAAAAAAAAAAATGAACCTTATAGGACTGTTGTGAGGATTAAATAACAGATCAAAAAAACTACACACAAGGTTTGGCACATTTTAAGTGTTCACTGTTAGCTGTTGCTGTTTTAAATAGCAAATTCCCTTAATGTGTTCTTGTCTGTTTGTGGGTTCAGGTTATTAACTCGACACAGGGTGAGAGGATAAGTTTAAAATGATGTGATCTTGAGTAATAACCAAATGGAGGCTCGTCAGAAGAAGAGATAAGGGCTCCTGAAATCATATCTCAAGAGATATTTACAATACAGATTTCATAAGGCGTTACTGAGTACTGTCTCTGTATCAGGCCCAATGCCTTACACTTCCTTGTCTTATGTAATCTTCAGGTCAGCCCTTTGAGTTTAACTCCATTGTAGAGGAGGAAGTCGAAGTTTCGAGAAATAAAGGGATTGCCTAAGATCACAATGCCGGTAAATTGCAAAGGCAGAATTTGAATCATCCCAAGTATATTTCTTTATGACAGTAAATGAATTAAGAAATGATTCAATTAAACACACACACACACACACACACACACACTCCACACATTTATTTCACATGTAACCTTTTAGGAATGTAGACCTGTGGTCAGAAATTGTGAAACTTTAAATTGGGCCAGTTCATTTTGCAGTTATAGGTTGAAGTGGGATAAAAGATACTCTCCCCCAGTAAACCACATCTCTCCACCTCTGGATTGCTGTTCGTTCGGTCCTCTTGTCAAGCTAATTGTTAGTGAGGTTCCACTTCCACTCCAAGCAGAGAAGAGACCTCCTTCTTTCATCACGAGAGCCCCTTTTTATTAATAACTAGGTTAACCCCAAAGGAACCGGGCAACTTTAACCATCTTTGGCTTCGGTTCTTTTATGTCACAAGAGTGGAAGTTGTTGGCAAAAGTTTTTTGTTTGATTTAGATTTTTTTTTTCTTTTTTACTTTAGGCTCTTAAACAGAGAATAGAGGTAATCTTTCAGGATGTTTGATCCCAGTAAGATTTTGGTGAATTTAGGGGAAAAGGAGTGAAGAACTGTATCCTTAATTATTAAGAGGCTTACTTAGAACTTTCTTCTCTCTCTTTTTTTTTTTTTTACCAATTGGAAAAACCAGGATTTGTGCCTTCCAAGAACAAAAGCATATTTGCTTGGGGCTAATGATGTTTCTTTAAGAGAGTTGAATAAAGAGATCAAAGAATCATCATGAAAAAAATTAAATTGGAAGTCAGTGGGAAGTCACCTAAGGGTCATTTTGTGACTATATATTTTTATAGCTTAATTGAGATATAACTGACACATAATAAACTGTATATGAAGTATACACTTTGAGTTTTGACATGTATATGCCTATGAAACCATCATCACAATCAAGATAATGAACGCTTGCATCATGCCTCCAAATTTCCTCATGCCTCTTTGTAGTCTTTCTCTCCTGTCCCTCTCTGGGACATGCTGTCCCCTTTTCCCCCCAAACCACTGATCTGCTTTTGTCACTCTAGATTCCTTTGCATTTTATAGAATTTATATAAATGGAATCATACAGTATGTACTCTTTTTTGGGGGCGGAAGGGTGTCTGGGTTTTTTTTCTAGAATAATGTTTTGAGATTCATCCATGTTGAGTATATCAATAGTTCATTCCTTTTTATTGCTGTGTAGTATTTCATCGTATGGCTATACAATTTGTTTATCCATTCATCTGTTGATGGACAGATAGGTTATTGGCTGTGATTTTAATCCAATACATTTATTTTACTCATAAAGAAGCAGAAGGCCAAGGAGAGGATCTCCAGAAAGGAGACTTGGCCAAGGTCCCCAGTGCTTTGGGGGTGATGAGGAGCCTGCTACCCTGGGATTCTGTGCCGGCAGGCTTAGCACTTTGCAGTTGGCTTGACCTGTTTCGCCTGGGATGACCTTCCTTTTGCCATTTCTAATACTCCAACTCTGAATTTATAATAACATTAGGAATTTTTTAAAAAGATTATATGGAATTTTATCTCTGTATTCCATAGCTCTCTCTATATCATTGCTAGACTCCTTCTTTTGCCGTAGACAGAGAGATACCTTATGTACTTGGTATGTGAGTCTCAGCGGATAAGGTGACCCATGTCCATTCTAGGCCATTCTTTTTCCACCTGAATTCTTAATCTCATCCCTCCTCTCTCCACAGGGACCCAGAGCATTCAATTATCTCCTCTTTGTACCAGTTCTTTAGCCTCAGCCTAGAATCTTGTAGAAGTCTCTCCACGCCCTCCCTCTAAGCCTCTCTGTTGATCCCGTGTAGCGTCGAGTTCTTACCTGATTTGTCTTCTTCCTTCTGAGCACGGTTTCTTGAGAAAGTAGTCTGCAGTGGTTGTCATTACCTCCTCACTTTCCGGTCCCTTGGTTTTTAGTTCATCGGTCCCTTTCTCTGATGCACTTGTTGCTGTTGATGGACCCTCAAAAGCTCAAACTTCTCCACCCTTGGCCTCTGTCAATGACCTGCTCCCCCCTGGTTTTCCTCCGCTTGTCCAAATGTTCTTTTTTAGTTTTTTATTTATTTGTTTTTTGAGGGCGCCAGGCAGCCCTGTGCACCCTGCTGAGGGCACCTGTCCCAGCGCGCTTCCAAATGTTCCTTTTTCTAAACTCCACTGTGAGTCACCCTCAACTGTTCCTCAGAGCCCCTGTCCTTGACCTACTGTTCCTCTTTCTCTGCCGTCCCTTTCCGGAGGGCCTCTCGTGTTCTCAGTATTCTAATTATGCGGTGGCTGGTGACGCTCCCAAATGCGTATGGATAGCCATGAGCTACAGCCTAGAGCACCATTTCTTTGGATTTTGGATGGGGACAAATGAATCATGTCTAAAACTGAACCTATAGTTCCCCTCCAAAGAACTTCTCCTATGAAAGGCGTCACCGTTCACTCAGCCAGCCACGCCAGACACTCAACCTTGTAAGCTGCCCCGTCCATTCTAATCACGCCTTGACCCTGTGCCTTCCTCTGAGACCGTTCAGGGCTTTATCACCTCTCACTTGGATATTGCAGTGATCTGAAGCTGCCACCTCCTCTCCTCCGCCTTGCCCTTTAGCCTTAAATCAGTGCGTCGCCCACACTGTGCCCTGTGTGATCTTTGATGTGTACCTTTTCTGCTTAAAAGTGTACTAATGGGTTTCCTACAGAAAAAGGGTTCAGATACTCCTAGATCATCATAGAAGATCTTTAGTGATATGATCCCTTCCTACATCTGCAGCTTTTATGATACTATTCTGCTGATTTTGTGTTTTGCTAAACTAACTCTTACTCATCTTTCTAGACCCTTCTAAATGCTTCCTGCCTGTTCCCACAGCATTCTGTGTATTCTCCTCGTATAGCACTCATTTCGGTGAATTGTAACACTGAAATACTCTCGTTTTTCATCAGTGCTTCTCACAAGGTTCTGAGCTCCTCGGGGCAGGAGCTTTGTCTTCCTCATCTCTGTGCCCTCCCACCCTCCGAGGGTCTAACATAGTCCTGGCATATAATAGGCCCTCGGGTAGTGCTCGTTGAATGAAATAATAAACATCACATGATCCTTTAGACCACAGCATATATAAGAACTTTCAGTTACATTAGTTCATTTGATCCTCATAATAGTCCATGAGTATCACTGTAGCCAACTTTGCAGATAAGAACGGGCAAGTTGGAAGACTATGCCAGTTCCTCAAGGTCATGGGCAGATCATCTGATTGCAAAGCTCCTATTTTTTCCTTCTACATTTGTCAATTGGGAAAATGTCAATGTATCAGGACAGAAATTTAGTTCAATTTGAGAAACATTTATTGAAACAACTATTCACTATAAGCCACAATTCTTAGTCATAAAAGGGATTTAAGAAGGGTGGAAGAGACCACTTATCCCTGTCAAGGTTCTACAGCAGGGTTTCTCAACCTTGGTACTGTTGACATTGTAGGCTGGATAATCCCTCCCTCCCTCTCTCCCTCCCTTCTTTCCTTCCTTCCTTCTTCCTTCTCTTCCTTCCTTCTTCCCTCCCTCCTTTCCTTCCTTCCTTCTTCTCTCCCTTCCTTCCTTCCTTCCTTCCTTCCTTCCTTCCTTCCTTCCTTCCTTCCTTCCTTCCTTCCTTCCTTCTTCCCTCCCTTCCTTCCTTCCCAGTGTGGGGGTCAGGGCTGTCCTGAGCATTAGCAGATGTTTAGCAGCTTCTCTGGCCTCTACCCCTAGATGCCAGTAGCAACCCCTCCCCCAGTTGTGACAACCAGACATTGCCAAATGTTCCTGATGTGTGCGTGTGTGACAAAATTGCCCCCAGCTGAGAACCACTGTTGTGTAGATAGACTTAAAAAGGAAGGAATTCAGAACAAGAGGGCAAGCTTTTCCAGGCTCCCCAGGTATGGCAGATGTTGTACGGAGGCAGTACCACATGGGCTAGGAGAGTCCGGGGAGCAGAGGATGGAGGGAGAGGGGTGAGCGTGGACAGGAACAGAGGCCAGGAGGAGTTCTAGAGGAAGACAGAAGATCGGGGTGGGGGTGGGTGGGTGCTGGGTGGGGTCCTAGAGAACCCATGAGAATAGAACCACAGTAGTAGGGTGGGAGAGGTAGAAACCTTTGCGTGTGTGTACATGTGAGCAATATAGATCTCAGTTCATCCTACTGAACCTAATTCCAAAGAGGGGAGTCACCTGTTCTTTGGAAAATCAGACTTGGGGAGAGGCCGGGCCGTAAATCGTACAGGGGAGGATTTTAATGCCACTTAGGAATTGGCCGAAACACCCGTAACGTTTGTCAGTCCACATTTTAGTGTTCTTAAGTAAGCGTGCAGGGTGTGGGGGTGAAATATGGCAGGTATTTGATTTAAAAAGCCTGCACAGATTTAATGTCCTGATAAAATGTATTAAATCTTTTAAGGTTTTAATGAATCTAATATGTGTTTCATAAATCAAGAACTCTGCTAAGCCGTCTCCTGGTTTAATAAGAGTAAACTAGGAAATTGCTCTGAGCAGAAGCAAAATACATTTATATCACACTGAAAAGTAATAGATTTTTAAGCTGAGGGGGTCTTTCTGGGCCTTTTAAGCGTGTTTGCTTATTACCTTGCTCCGATTCCTTCAAATATTAAACCACAGGCAAACACGTGCTTAACCGTATCAAGATGTGAACTAGCACAAAGGTAAATATTATTTGTAAGAGAGCAGAAAACAAAGCCAGTATTTCCTTACCCTTAGACCTAGGACCGGGTTGATTTCTGCACTGAAACCTGGCTTTGTGTACCTAGGCTTAAGGTAGTTGGTTAAAAATCGTTATTAACTGTTATTGAACCACTCACTCCTCCATCCTCACCCTGTTAACACATTTGCCGGATTGAAGTGGTGAGTGTGTAAAATACTTCTCGAACTTTACAGCTGAGGATGGAAAAGCTCGTTAAGGTTGCTGGTCGGAACGTCCAGAACAAGTACTTGGAAGAATCTTCCCTCGTCTTAAACCCAAGGGCTGTGATGTTTGCGTTTGTTGCTTTTCCTTTCTTGCTGGCCCACTGCTCAAGATCCGGGAGGGGTGGGCAGCCGGCCTTTGGGGCTGTGGGTGTAACAGATGGCATCTGGGCTCCGAGGCCCTGCTCCCCAGCTTGCTGTGTGGACGGGCAGGGTTCTGGGGTGAGATGGTGGTTCAGGGAGTTGGGGGAAGGTGGTGTTGGAAGAAGGGGGGGTTGGGGGGAGGGGGGCAGGGGCTCGAACATTCCTGTGCACAAAGCTGGCCCGGCTTGTGAGCTCTGCAGGGGAGGGAGCGGGCCCCATACAGCTCAGTGTGGAGAAGCCTGTCCAACCTCATTAGCTGTCACGGGCAACAATACTGATCTGGCAATAAAGGCGATTCCAAACCTGTTGGTCATTAATCACCCGCCTGACAGTTGCGAATGGAAGTGGAAAAATCTCATCCCCCTCCGCTCTTCCCCTCCTCCCCTGGCCCAGCTCGCAGTTTAGAGTTACTCTTGGTATATATGCGCCTGGCTGCTGCGTGCTGGGTTCCTCTTCCCTTGGCTTTTCCAGGGGGACGCTGTCAGCGTGGACAGGCTACAGGTTGGCCAGAGCCTGGCGGACAGTGGCTCGTGCACAGAGGCTGGGGAGCGAGAGAGTGGAAGGTAGTGGCCTCCAGAGGGGGGACCTCGGCTGTGACCCCTCTGGGATGCGGGGCTGGGTCTCGGCAGGCTGTGGAAGCAGCGAAGTTTGTCGTGAGCGCTCCAGCCCCGTCTGTCCACACCCACCCCCTCATCCCCGGCACCCCCCTCTCCCCCTCCTTCCCCCACTGAGTGCCAACATATTTCCCTTTATGTTTCTTTCCCGACCCCTCCCACCCCCCACCCTCCGTTCCCAAATAAGCAGATCTTGCTCCCAGGAAAAGTTTTCCCCTCCGTCCTTTATGGCTCACTCTGAATTTAAGTCCGGTTTCCTTTCCCTGTAGGACTGGGTTTTTCAGCCTCGTCTCTAGCTGTGGCACTTGGTGAAGGGCAGTGTTTTGGGGTGTGAGAGGTGCCGTCCGTGGGGTGGGACCGGAGGCCCTGTCTGCCCGGGTTCCCCTGAAATCAGCTCACAGACAGTACAGCTTAGCTGCTTGGTCTGTTTCTTTGAGTTTTGTACGCAGAGGAAGGAGGGACCCGAGGGGAAGAGGTGATAGTTTAGACTTTAGAGGACATTTACAGACCAGACCAGGAGAAAGCTGTCTCTCTCTCTCTCTCTCTCTTCAAGTTTCTTACTTGCTCTTCAATGCACTTGAGCCTGGTTATGTTTCAGAGACAGGAGGTCCAATTCCTGCTCAGTTTCATAGGAGGAGGGGTGTGGGGAATTAGCCAGGAATTTTCGAAACAGTAGCCTCAAAATAATTTACATACTTTTTGGCTCTTCCGATGGGCAGGGATGAGAGAGAGTAAAGCGAACACTAAACAACCAGGGCAGGGAAGAAGTTGCAACATACATTTTCAAGGGGCCTAAGATAGTTTCCCCAAACATTTCTGTATTGTGTGGGTACAGACACCCCAGCCGCGGTGGTGTCTGCTCTCTCCACGGCACCCCTGCCCTCTTGTTGCTCATTATACCTTAGGCAGGGCCAGAAGCGCCTGTCCACAGTCGATCCATCCAGACGGCTCTGACTCAGACAAATTCCCGTGACAAACTAATAGGGACAAAATGGAACCGAAGGACAGGCATTCGTTGTAGTATTTGAGGCCTGTTTTCCAATTTCTTACATACCCTTTTCCTCTTTATCCTCACGTTTTCTTTAACGCTATGGTTGTTTTTAACATTAGAATAATTTTGGGAGATTTTAAACGTAGTCATGCCTGGGACACATTCTCTAACATTCTTTTTTTTTTTTTGAGACAGAGTCTCACTCACTTGCCCCAGCCAGAGTGCAGTGGCGTCATCATAGCTCACAGCAACCTCAAACTCCTGGGCTCAAGCGATCCTCCTGTCTCAGCCTCCTGAGTAGCTGGGACTACAGGCATGCGCCACCATGCCCGGCTAATTTTTTCTATTTTTAGTAGAGATGGGGTTTCGCTCTTGCTGAGGCGGGTCTCAAACTCCTGAGCTCAAGTGATCCTCCCATCTTGGCCTCCTGGAATGCTGGAATGCTGGAATTACAGGTGTGAGCCACCACACCCGGCCGCTCTGATAAAATTGGTCTGGTGTGGGGCCCGCACATGGAGATATTTTTAAAAGCTCTTCAGATGATGCAAGTCTTAGCTGAGGCTGAGAACTACGGGTAGAATCTTTTTAACAACCCATCACGGCAGTTCTCACCACGGTATCTCTGTTTTTGAGGATTCCCTAGCCCGAAATGCCCTCCTCTTTTTTCTCGGCCTATTAACCAATCCCTTGGTGCCACGTGTGTCAGGGGCCGCCACCTGCACAGCGCTCGGCACCGTTCAGAAGAGAGAAGCAGAAGACGTGGTTGGCGGGTGGGTAGGTTTGGTTAAGGGGGCAGGAAGGGTGGAGGACTTCAGGCAGAGTGACAGCAAGAGCACACGAGTAGAGGCTGGGATGACAGGGCATGTGCTGGGGACAAGGAGAAGATGTGCTTGACGAGATGGGAGGCTCGGCCCAAGCTCCTTCTCCTCGAGCAGCTGGCATCCACCCCCTCCACGCTTCCTGCAGCGCGACTGTGAGTTCCCTTGGTCATGTATCGCTGGGTACCGTGCAGTCTCTTTCATGTGTACGTCTCTCATTGTCTCCGAATTGTAAGCAACTAGAAGGCAGGGACTATACTTCACATTAGTTGGAACTTATTTGATGCAATTCGATCTAACCCTGTCCAGTCCAATTTAACACATATGTATGGAGAGCCGGCTACATGCCACGTCTAGGCTTTTGGGATTCAACTACACAGACAAAGACACTGGCCCTCCCGAGCTTAGTTCTTGCAGGGAGTTCTGCACAACAATAAACACTATAATAACACTTAGATGCATTATATAAATATGGTGGAGGATGGTGAGTACCACGGCAAGAAGAAAAGAAGACAGGGTAATGGGAATCGAGGGTGAGCGTGTGTGGATGAGCGTGACGTGTGTTTGCACTGTCATTAGATGGAAGGTGGCAAGTAGACGGCGTTATCAAGTGGAAGGCCTTATTGAGAGAGGTATTAAATACAAGGGCAGACTAAGTCTCAGTGAAAAGGTGAGAGTTGATCAAAGACAGAAAGGAAGTGAGGGAGGGAGCTGGCCATGGGGACGTCTGGAAGAGAGGTTCCCGGACAGGGGACAGCTAGAGCGAAGGCCCTACCGGGCGTATCTCGGTATGTTTGAGCAGATAAGGCGACAGAAGGAGGCAGTGGCGAGAGAGGAGATCAGAGAGGGAGCAGGGAACTGGGTCTTGAAGCCACTCTGTGGACTTTCACCACTACTCCGAGTGAGCTGGGAGTCTTTGTAAGGTTTCGAGCCAGTGAGTTCAGGACATCACCTGACTCAGGTTTCTGAAAGGTGTCTGGGGCTGCCGTGTTGAGAACAGATGACAAGGACGGGGAGATGGGGGCAGGACCAGGGAAGGAGACTGATCTTTACAGACACCACTGACGCACGCAGCTCAGTGAAAAAAACCCTTCGAGGTATCCCCACTAGCGGGCTGTGCATTATTCTATGTGCTCATTAAGGGCTTTGTTATAAGACACACATTATTTAGATTTTTGACCTGACCATCCAGCTTACTCCCCAGGGTTGGCTTCAGGAGACATTCTCCCTCTGCCAAATCAACACCTACAGATGTGCCACCGTCAGTAAAGAATGTGATGTGCTTTGAAGAGGGTTTTTGAAAAGTTCCAAAGGGTTTTGAGCAAGGGGACATATTAGAATAAGTAAATATCCTTCCAAAGTGACATTTTGAATGGGGCAATGTTTATTTTGATATTGAAGTCTTGCTGTGTTTGTTGAACACATTTAATACTTTATAGTATTTCTTCTGTGTTCCTCCTACGATCGGGCCCAGCCTGGCATTCAGCACCCGGTACGTGTCATAAGAACTTGAGGAATGGAGTTAAGCCTTGGGCATGTTGGTATGTGCTCATTTGCAAGGCAGTATTACAAATTCCATTTCAATTTCCAAATCCAATTCTTTTTTAGGGGCCAAACTATTTTTTTTCCCGCAAGAGAAGCGAGACACACATATTTAAAAGAGGTTCTTTACCTTCCCTTCCTACGAAGCAAACGGGAGCACTTTTCTGTTCCGCTTCCCATGGGTCCATTTAAATGAATGAGAACCCGGAGGGCAATCCGTCGGTCACCCAGTAAACAGCATTATTGAGTGGCTTCAGTGGATATTAGTCACTGAGAGACGACACGCAAAATAATAGAAACCTCATCTCTGCCCTCGTGTTGCTCCCAATCTGGCAGGGAAAACGGAACCAGGAAACGGAAGGACACTTGCCCGTGGGTGATTCAAGGAAAAGAGACTCCGTAGTACCACAGGTGTTTGTATCATTTAAACCTTTTTAGTGTTTTCAAACGTCCATTATCCCATTTCATTTAGTTCTCACGAGAATTCTCTGAAGTAAAAATCACAGGTTGCCCCGGCTGCAGAGGACCTCGGAGATCTTCCATTCTGACCAATCCCCTCATTCTATAAGGAGGAAACTGAGGCACAGATCTGTGAAGCGCTTCGCCCTGGTCACCCAGGAAACAGGGGAGCTAGATCCCGGTGCAACCCCGGGCTCTCTCGTCCAGATGACTTTCTTTCCTACATTTTCTAGAATGGGGAGGGTTATAGGATTGAGGTCCCAGGAGCATAAATGAAGCCGGGGGAAGAGCTGGATTTGTCAGGGGGAGAAAAAACAGGCCCCCGGAGGGAAGAGCTCCTGAGGGTTTGTCGTTTCCAACGGGAGAGGCTCACACAGGGAGGTGACAGTTCAAGACAGGGGGTTGGAGGTTGGGTCACACCGGGGGCCACTCTAGGCCCGTAGTCACAAGAGGAAACATTAGCTTTTAATTATTATTTTCTGAGGCCGACCCTCCCATGGTTGGGGTGTCTGGAGCAGGGCAATCAGGGAGCATAGGAATGTTTGCCTGCACAGAGGCCGCGCCAGTAATTACACGAGGCCTTTGATGAACTGAATTCCCCAGCGTGGGGCCCTGAGGTTCCAACCACTGCACTGGAACAGAGACACGAGCCTGGGACACCCTGGGGGGGAAGTTGCCCGTCCCTGCCTATGACCTGAGCCCTTCAGTGCCAAGGGTGGCAGAGCCTCGCAACGCCACCCTGGGCCTTCTCGCTGTAGCCAGGCCTGGGACCGAGGTTGTCCTGCCACGCCTCGTTCTCTGAGAGGTTCCCGCCGTGGTTCACAGGGCCACGCGGGGTCAGACGGGGGGACAGGGGAGACACAGGGAGCCCTGGTCTCCCGAGGAGGTGTGGTGATTCAGGAAGCATCTCGATGTGGCGTCGCGGTGGGCACATGTCTGGGGACGGCTAGACAGCGAGTCCTTGGGTCAGGCCTGGTTTTTTGTGTAGCTTCTTGGCCAGGGCCTTTCGAGTACAATCCTCAAACTTTAAAGTGCATGCAATTACTTAAGCGAGCTTGTTCAAATGGAGATGTAGGCCATTCTAAAAGTGTAGGAAAGAACTATATGACCCCCGTTCCGGAACTCAACACTCTCTTAGGAGATGAACGGGCTCCATCTTATTGTTCTAGAAACAGAGTCCCAGGCAACAAGGACAGAGGGACTGGCCCAGCAAGGATTCTCTGGGCCAACGGAGCAAGGTGACAAGGGGCCCAGGAGAGGAGACGTGGGTTCCAGAAGGGCAGATCAATTCAAGGAATCAGCATTCATGGAATGCTGGCCATACCGCAGTGTCGTGGCTGGGCCCTGCAAGGACAGAAGGAGGAGGGAAGCCAGTGAAACACGGGGAGCCGGCCATCTAGCTGGGGAAATGACAAATGGATACATAAAAGCAGGATAAGCTGGATGCAGTGGCTCACTCCTGAAATCCCAGCACTTCAGGAGGTCAAGGCAGGAGGATCACTTGAGGCCAGGAGGCCAGGAGTTCAGGACCAGCCTGGGCAACATAACAAGACCCATCTCTACAAAAAACAAGGAAAAATTAGCCGGTGTGGTGGCCCCCACCTGTAGTCCCGGTTACTCGGAAAGCCGAGGCAGGAGGATCGCTTTAGCCCAGGAGTTTGACCTGCAGTGACCTGTGATCATGCCACTGTAGCCCAGCCTGGGTGACAAAGTAAGACCCTGTCTCTAAAAAAAAAAAATAAAAAAATTGGAGATTTAGAGTCATGGATCTGGAGTGGGGCCCGAGAGTCTGAATTTCTTTTCTGCATTTAATTGACACATAATAATTGTACATATCTATAGGGTGCAGAGTGATATTTCGATACACATATGCAATATATAAGGATCAAATCTGTGTAACTACCATATCCAGCACTCAAGCCTTTATCATCTCACTGTGGTGGGGACATTCAAAGTCCTCTCTTCCAACTCTTTGAAAACATGCAGTAAATGACCGTGAACTCCAGTCCCCTGCGGTGCTGTAGGACCCTAGGACTCACTCCTCCCGTCTCCTACCCCGCTGTGATTCTGTATCCGTTAAACATCCTGCCCCATCCCGCCCTCCTGCCTGGTCTGGCCCCTGGCGACCACGATTCTACGAAGCGTCTGCGTTTCTACCAGGCTTCCGGGAGACAGGACGCTACAGGTTCGAGGGCCAGACATTGAGGAACAAGCCGTGAAGGGGGTAATTAGTGAGAATTAATTTTTCCAAAACCCTCCCCTGGACAGTGGCCTTCGTGGTGCTTTCCATGGAGCGCTGCCCATCTTTCAGGGGCTTTATGTTCCCTGCCGTTTCTGGACGCTTCAGCCCCTGTTGACCTGTCTTCTGAGGGCTGGTGGCATTTAATGTCTGCTCACTTAGCCGTCGCATTCGCTGTTGAGGCTGCTTTTTTTTTTTTTTTTTTTTGGAGAAGACAGGGTCTCGCTCCATCTCCCAGACTGGAGTACAGTGGTGTGGTCACAGCTCACTGCGGCCTCCAACTCCTGGGCTAAAGGGATCCTCCTGCCTCAGCCTTCCGAGTAACCGGGACTACAGGTATGGGCCACCACACCGGCTAATTTTTCCTTGTTTTTTGTAGATATGGGTCTTGTTATGTTGTCCAGGCTGGTCCTGAGCTTCTAGATTCAAGCCATCCTCTTGCCTCAGCCTCCCAAAGTGCTGGGATTACAGGAGTGAGCCACCGCACCCAGCTGAGGCTGCTTTTTTGTGTCCATTTGTCATTTCCCCAGCTAGATGGCCAGCTCCCTGTGTTTCACTGGCTTCCCTCTTCCTTCTGTCCTTGAAAGGCCCGGCCACGACACTGCGGTATGGCCAGCATTCTATGAATGCTGATTCCTTGAATTGATCTGCTCTTCTGGAACCCACATCTCCTCTCCTGGGCCCCTTGTCACCTTGCTCCGTTTGCCCAGAGAATCCTTGCTGGGCCACCCCCTCTGTCCCTGTTGCCTGGGACTCTGTTTCTAGAACAATACGATGGAGCCCGTTCATCTCCTAAGAGAGTGCTGAGTTCCGGAATGGGGGTAACATAGTCCTCTCTCTTGGCAAAGGAGGAACTGCCCAGTCTGGCAGGGCCAAGGCACCATTGATCTGAGTCCAGTGAAAAAGTGGCTTCTCAGGAACCCTGGATCCTGGCCCACTTCTAGACAACTTCTCCTTTCAACTTCCTTTCACGTGTTTTAACTCCACCAACACGCCAGTTCCCAGCTGCCCCTCGGAGACAGCAGCAGTGATGGCGGTGGCGGTCAGGGGCGCCACCGCAGGGTCAGAGCTGTGGGGTGGGGACGGCTGGGGCAGGAGGTTTCCCTGTATTAGAGATGTTTCTACTGGGGGCCAAGGTCATGCTGTAGGTCAACATACACTGCTGAGTCACGCGGTAACACAGGTACACATATTAAAATATAGACGTCCACGGAGGGCAAATGTACACACAGATATCTTGCCTCTTTTTTCTAGCCTTTCTCTCTCTCTCTGTCACACACACACACACACACACACACACACACACACACTCAAATACTTAACCAATTAAGTCCGTCGAGTGCTATTTGCGGATGATGGTGTGGAATTGTGCTGGAGTTGTGTCCGGCCTCATTAAATGTCAGGATTAACAATACGGCACTTGGCAATCAAGGCTGCTCTGTGGCTGTTAGTCATTAATCACCATCTGACAGTCCCGAATTGGAAGCGAGGAGCCTGTTCACATGTGCTCTGTGTGCCTAGTTACCCTCTTGGTAATCAGTCTCGGAAAAGTTTTCTTTGACTCCTTGCCCGCGAGGGCCTGTGTCCTGGCACGGGGGCAGAGGGTCACCAGGCCTCTCCCCTCTCCTCCTCCTCCTTGCTGGGAAAAGATACTGAGGTCCTGAACGAACAGGGCAGAGAAGATTATATTGTTTTTGGCCTCCTCTGTCCCTCTTGGGCCTGTTTTATGTAGCCTTGTTTTTATATTCTGGCCCGATGGCCAGGAAAATTCTTTTTCTCCCCGAAGAAATTCTAAAAGACAGCGGGGAGCTCGGTCCTCTTCCAAAAGCTGCTGGGGTGAGTTTGTGAAATCTGGCTCGTCCCAGGCCAATCAGGTGGGGACCTGCGCCTGCTAGAAGGGGGACTTGACTCATTTCCGGTTTTGTGTCCAGCAACTTGGGCCTGAATTTTGGCAGGTTCTCTAGGACCCTTGGCAAAATCGAGAGGAGGGACTGGTGTCTCTTTGGGGTCCATTCTCATCACCTTTCTACGGCCTTATTTATTCACTCATTTATTTATTCGAGAAGTATCTACCACGTGCCTGTTAGCTGCCAGGCACAGACTGGACCCTGGACACGGCAATGCGCACACGGTCAAGGTCCCTGCCCCCGTGGCGGCTGCCTTCCGTGGGCAGCGCGGTGTCTACTGGAGAATCCGCGCTGCGGCAGAGAAGCGCTCTCGCTCCGGATCTCGGTGTGTGTGTTGCCGGCTGCCAGCTCCCCCCAGGGCGCCAGCCCTGGTGCTGCCTTTCCTGGGAAACGTTCCTGCGTCAAAGCCCTTGTCACCCCCCAGTGGTCTCATGTTTTGTTCCCTTCAGCCCCTGCCTCTGTTACCTCCATGCCGGCTCTTTCCAACCCTTTCACGGGTGTTTTTTCAGGACTTTGTCCCTTGATTCCTAGGACTGACTTGAGGGCATATTCCAGCCACTATGGCAAGTTGGTAGAGGATGGAGGTCACTGACTGTCCTGTCCCCAGTGGGTCCTCCCTGCCTCTAGGGTTTGCTGCCAGAGCCAGAGCGCTCAGCGTGACTCCTGCTCCAGACCGGAAAGGCCGAGTAGCGACAGAAAGCCTTCCGGAACAACGGGCCATCGCTCTCTCTGTTGTCACTGCTTTGAGATTCACCGCCTGGGTCTCTTCCTTTGCCCACCTGGCGACCTCAGTTCAAAGACACTGACAAATGTTTTAGCCCTTTAGCCGTTTTCGACGCCTGGAATACAGCAAGCGTATCTTGAAAAGCCACCATGTGCCTGGCACTGTCCTGGGCACAGGTGACATGAAGATGAATAAAATACCCTTCTTACCTTTAAGCAACGTATGGTCCAGTGCAGGGAGATGAGAGGTGCTCACATGGGGAAGAATTAGAAAGGAGATAAAAATAAAGGGGCGAGATAGTCAGAGCCAGGGGAAACCACAACTGCTCTGGGTGAAAATGGGAGTATGGATTTGTGAGAAGGAGGATGGGCTTTGTCGGAAAGAGGAGCAGCTCACGGCCAGAGCCGGGCGTCCAGGAAACAGTGAGCTGTGTCTGGCTGCTGTGACGGTTCTGGTGGGGCAGCGGGAAGTCACGCTGGGGACATCTGCGCAAGACTCGAAGGCTGGGTTAAAGGCTTGGCCTTATTAGCCAATGAGGAGCCCAGGAAGGCCTGTGAGTTTCCCAAAGTGAAAAACACTCTTCTGTATTTCATTAGAAAATTCTCTTTCTGGAGGAGGGAAGGCTGAGTTTCCCTCAAGCTTCACACGCCCAGCGAGAACCTTATTAATTATACATTGATTTGCGTGATTGTTACTTGAAGTTTAGTCTCCGGGAGCAGCTGTCCACGCTGCGGCTCCAGCAGCTGGAGAAGCTCAAGGCTGTCACCCAGGCCGTCCCCGCCACTCACTGGGGAGATCCCGTCCTGCAGAGCTCGGCCCCCTTTCCCCGCTGGCTTGCCTAGGTGCATGGAGGCCATGCCTGGCCCACCCCGGGCTCCCTGTCCCCTCCCGGCTCTTCCTCTTCTGGCTGCCCCAGAAGGACTTAGCTGAGTTACTGAGCTGTGTGTGTCCCTCCACGGAGGCACAGCTGAAAGGGAAGGCACCTTCAGGTGTGGCTTCCCCCAGCTCGACACAACCTCCCTCTTCCCCGTCCGACCCCTCTCAGCCTGCTGCTTTAGGCTTCAATGCCATGTTCCCAAGGAGGCTCTTTCTGATCTTAGTCCTAAACGAAGCTTCCTCGTTGTACCCTCTCTGTGGGTGCCACGCGGACTCTAATTCTCCTTTGTCACCGCTGCCACAGTTACAGTTACATACTGATTCGTTTAGTTTTCGTCTCCTTATTCGTCCGTAAGCTCCGTGGAGGCAGGACATGCATGTCTTTTCACTGCTAGACTCTGTGTCCCCAGGGTCTAGCCCAGTGCCTGGCACACAGTGGATGCTCAGTACATGGTACCGAAGGAATGAACGGAGGCTCTTGGGCCCATCTGTGGGCTGGCTGATCTCAGAGCTGGGCGGGCATTTGCCCAGTGGCTTGGGGCTGCCGGGGACTATGGGGTTTCTGTCTTTTCAGAAGGAAAGGGAGAGAAGAAAACAGGGAGCAAAGCAGGTTCTTGGGGATCCTCCCTCAAGGCCTGGCCTCATGGCATGTGTTTAGCCCGCTCTGCAAGAGATCATGGGTGACGACCCTTGTTACAGGGACCCAGCTGCTTCTCCTCGGGACAGAGGCATCCTAGACCTCAGAGCCTGGCTTGAAAAAGAAATCTATGGATGTTCCAAAAAGAAATAGCAAGTTCCCACCCAACCACCCTCCTCCTACCCGTTCCTGAGGGATTCGGAGCTTGCAAACCCCAAAGCAGTTTGGGCACCGTTCTTTCCCTAAGCGTGGGTGAGCTGGGGTCTGCTGGGGAGCACGGGGAGCCAGCACAGGGCGGGAGAGGTACCGAGTTGGTGGCAGGGGTGGTTTGAGGCTCCAGCGAAGGAGAAAGGCCAGTGCTGGGGGTGCAGGGAGAGAACCCCCCCTCCTCCCTCCCCTGTCTCAAGCCGTCCTCTCACTGAGTGGGTCGGAGGGGAACAGGAGCGGTGGAAGGGGACAGGGAAGTGGGCGCAGCTCTCGGGCTGTGTGCGGTGAGGAAGGTTCTCCACCCGGGCTGGCGCCACCGCTGGGACATTCGGGATTGCAGGGGCTGGTTTGGGTTGTCTCCATGGTTATGGGGGGTGTTACCAGCCATTGCGTTTTGAGACTAAGGATACGTCTTGAGACCTTCTACCCTACACAGGAGGGTCCTGCCCAGCGAAGAACTGTCTTGCCCCAAATGCCAACAGTGTCTCCTTTGAGAACTATTGTGAGATAAAAGAAAAACAGGGGTTTTGATGCTTCACCCCTTTGGGGCTTTAGGCAGCCTGTGGTTTCTGTCCCTAGAGCTCCCGAGATGCATGAGAAAACAGCGAGGCCCACGCTCACCACTGGGGCATGGGACGTACCCTCAAGGAGAGCTTGGGTCTCTGTCCCCTGCCGCACCGTTAGCCCTCCCTCGGCGCCCCTCGCTCCCAGAGCTCCCCCTGCTCACCGAGCCAGGCCTCGCTCAGCTGTGACGCTTAACTTTTTCCATATGCGGAGTCTGCCCGGGCATCGGAACACGAGAGGACTGGAACAGGCACGCAGCTAGGGGTGGCCACGAGGGGTGGCCGGGGGGATGTCCCCGGGTTGGTGGGAAGGCTTCCTCGGGGCCGTCGCCGTGCGGGGGCAGTGCCGGGGGAAGTCAACGACGACGCGTCCCAGCCTGTTGGGAGGCCGCCGTTGGCACCAGGAGAAATCCATCCAGCGGAGCCAACCCTCATTAATCATCCGGGCGGCTGAACTGCCAGCTCCTTTCAAGATCTTTCAAGAAGGGTTTTCACCCAAAATAGAGTTGAAAATGTGCTGGGCCCTACTCAGAATCTCATCAGTCTGGGCATTATGGGAAGTGTCAGGCAGGCTGTGACAGACAAGGCCCACTCTGTTCAAGGGGTCCTGACTCCCACAGCCTGTCATATCAAGCGCCTGATCAAATTTGACAGCTTCATTTGTACCTACAGAATAGATAAAAGGGGCTGTTCATTGAAACAAATGGAGGGGAAGGGGTGGGGGAGGGAAGGGAGGTGAGGGAGAGGGAGCGTGAGTGCGTGTGTCTTGGGCAAGGAATGGCACTGGGGGAGGGGCAGAGGGGGAGGGCTGTGCCTAGGAACAGGGGTGCAGAGAAGGGTGCTAAGAACACTTTCTCCAGCGCTCCCGACGCCGGGAGTGGGCCGAGTGGGTGGGGGAGACAGGTGAGTATCAAGAAGGATGGGAGTGAAGGCCCCCTCTGTCAGTGTGGCCATCAAGAAGCTCCTGAGACCCCCGCTCCGTGCTCTGGGCCCTGAAGCTGTAAAGGCGCCGGGAAGGTGGGCCCTGGGGCAGGAGAGCCCCGGGCGGGCAGGTGGCTGGGACCAGGGGAGCCAGGCCAGCAAGTGTGACACCCTTTTCGGTTCCAGGCCCCCAGCTACGCGTCGCAGAGCCTACCTTCCCTCTGGCTGCAGCCCGGAATGATGCTACCTCTCCGAGCTGAGGCTGTCTGCCCTGCTTTGGCTGGGTGGTGGGGCGGCCGTACCTCTGCGGGTGGCCTTAAGTTACGCTTGCAGGTGCCTTCGTGCTCCCCGGACACAGACGCTGGTAGGTGTGAGTGGAGGGGTGTCCCCGACACACCTGGCACAGTTCTGCCGTGGGCCTTGCTCCGGCTGCCCCTCTGGCCTCAAAGGCCTCTCCTTCCTGCTCTGGGACCGAGTGAACGAATGAATCCTTCCCGCTCTGAGGGTGCTCCGAACGCCTTGCACGATCTGTGGGTCCCCTTCACGTGTTATTACCCTGCTTCGCCTTGTGTTGTCAGCGCGTGCTTGCACCGTTCTCCTACTAGACTGCACGCAGCTCGGCGTGAGGGGCGGCGTCCTGTGCCTCTGCTGTCCTCCAGCAGCACTTAGCACACGTCGTAGGATCACCAGAACCGTTTCTGATGGGCAAGTGGCTTTCCACAAGCATCTGCTCATTGGAAGGCTCGACTGTGACCAACCTGATGCAGCCCCCAAGCGAGGTCTCAGTGGTGGCTCTGGAGTCCCCCCGTGTGCCCTTGGCCGGATGCCCTCGTGTGGGGCACCACCTGCACAGTAGCACGTGGTGGGTGGCCCTGGTGGCAGGAACATAAGTTTTCCTAAATCCTGTAGACCTGGTAGGGGTCTGGCCTCCACCGCTGGCTGTGGCTTGTGACCTTAGGCCAGACAGGCGCAGGAGCAGACGTTTGGCAGAGAACTGCTGCCGGGACTGAATGAAGCACGGTGCCTGGCACGCAGCAGGCACTCGACAAATGTTAGAGAAGGAAGAAGGCTCATGTCTGGTCCGTGTCGCTGAGACTTTTTCATTTGAACTTAGAGCACATTCTATGACAGCTCTTGTTTGTCGTGATCATTGGTCATTATCACTTTGTATCAATCAAGGGCTTTTGTAAGTTTCACGGAGGCGAGCACTGTTAGAGCCCGATGCATCAAAGGTCCCTCGCAGATGCTCAAACAGGTGGTTTGTTGCAAGCCCCCAGGTGGAGGTCTCAGTCCTACGAAGCACTTGGATGGTCTCACAGGCCTGAGCCTTCTGTCCTAACCTCGGGGAAGCCAGCCTTGTCTGGCTAGAGCATTCCATCCCCAGAGGCACCTGTGTTTCCTACAATCTCAAATGTAAGCGTTCTCCAGGCAAACCGAGCTCAGTGGGTTTGGAAGGGACGAGGGCTGAGGCTGCAGGGTGGAGGAGGGTACAGGGAGGGGAGAGGAGGGGAATTCTTGCTTCTCCCTTACTCACAGTGTGGCCCGAGGTGACTTCATCTCACCACACACTTGCTTCCCCCGTGTGTAAAATGCTCACGGGCAGGGCAGTATAAAAGCCACCCAGACCACACCTGGCGTGGGCTCACCTCTAGGCCTTGTCCCCTCCTGGCAGTGTCCCTAGCAGTTAGAGGAGCTGTGGGGCCAGTGCCGGCCAGAAGGTTACAGAAGAGACAGATGTCGTTTCCGGCCTGAAACGCATAATCGTGCAGCTGGATCCTCCAGCTTCTGCTCTGCGGTGGTTCCCCTGTCCGTCAGGGGCCTGGTGAATTACGGGCACAGCTGATGCTTTCTGATGCGTCAACGTGGCTAGATGAACTCCAGTCTCCAGTGATTAATTCAAACACGAATTAATTCAAACACGAATGCTTCTGTGAAGGAGTTTTGCTGATGTGATTGAAGCCCCTAATCAGTTGACTTTAAGTTGATCAAAAGAGGCATGATCTGAGGGTGCTAGGCTGACTTATTCAGGCAAAGCCTTTAAAAGAGGGCTCAGGCCTTTCCTGGGCTTGAAGCCTCCAAACTGCTCATGCCAGCTGGTTTCAGCCAGCCTGTGATCTTCCTTTCCTGCTGGCCTGCCCTGCAGACTTCCAGCTTGTTTAGCCAGCCCCCACAGTTGCATAAGCCAACGCCTTGAAACAAATGTCTTTTTTTTTTTTTGAGACAGTCTTGCCCTGGGTAGACTGCAGTGGCATCATCACAGGACATTTCAATCTCATACTCCTGGGGCTCAAACGATCCTCCTGCCTCAGCCTCCAGAGTAGCTGGGACTGCAGGCTTGCATCAAGATGCCTGGCTAATTTTTATATTTTTAGTAGAGACGGAGTCTCGTTCTTGCTCAGGCTGGTCTTGAACTCCTGAGCTCAGGCGATCCTCCCACCTTGGCCTCCCAGAGTGCTAGGATTACATGCATGAGCCACCGCGCCTGGCTGAAACAAACATCTTAATGTACATTACTGCTTCTGATTTTCTGGTTGAATCCTGGCTGACAGAGATCCCTGTCCATCCACAATGGACACATACGTAAGGGGGACAAAAGGCCTTTGTTGTGTTAAGCCACTGAGATTTGGGGTCAGTTTGTTGCCACAGCACAATCTAGCCTCTACCGATGACGACAGCAGCATTAATAGAGCCCTTAGTGCATTATATCTTAATTAGATTACACATCTACCTCCTACGTGACTGTCAGCTCCTTGAGGCAAAGCCAGTATCTTCCTGTCTTTTGAATTCCCAGTAGGGCAGACCATAGTACTCTGTAGTCCCACGATGTCGTGGGCACTCTGGGAATGTTTGCTGGAAGCGTCAAAGCCATTGCGCTATCCGGCATCTCAGCCCTTGGAAAGAGGGGCAAGGCCAATTTTACTTGAGTAGTATGAAGCCTAGCATGGTCCCAACACACGAAGGCACAGCCGAAACTTTCTGACGGACAGGCCCCCTCATTCTATCTCCCTGTAGCATTTGCACGTGTTAGATACAAAGTCAGAAGCAGCCTGGCCAAGGGCATAGAGTTTTATAGTCAGAACCACATTCAAACCGTCGTGCCACAGCTCCGGAACTGCAAGATCTTGGGCAGTTTCCCTAACCTCTCCACGTTCCAGTTTTCTTATTAAAGGGAACTGGAGGTTTGTTGTAAGAATTAAACGTCCAGCATACACGACAACGTTTAACTGTACCATGGCATCCACAAAATGAAGCTTCTCGAGACGCCCTAGGGCGGGCCTGACTTTTTCTGTATGTTTGGTGGTACCTGCCTTTGAAGGTGTCAACAGTAAGACACGCACTGACAAGGAGCCCATACACAATTCACGCCGTTCGCACGGGTATATTCACACGTGCACACGGCCGGAAAAGCACACAGGATATTTGGGCCACATGCAGTGGCATTTTCTAAATTGCTGTTTCTATTCTAAAATCTGGCTCTGATTGGACCCCAGAAGGATCATTTTATTTTATGTTCCAAAGGGCCGTGGAGATGCCCGCTCAGAACAAAGGCTCCCCGCACTGTGGTTTGACTTCCATCTGCTTTTTGTTTTTCTCCTGCCAGTCCTATCTTCCCAGAGCAACTGGCTGTAGGCCGTGACATAGCTGATTCTTTTCATAGGCCTGCGTTGGAACTCACAAGACACTCAAAATTATTTTAAATAAATTTGAACCCACTTGAGCACCCCCAATGGCTGCATCATCCTGTTCTCAGCATTTCATCGAATTAAAACCATTTTAATGATTCACTTTGTTGGAGTCGGCTCTCTGGGTGAAAAATTCCACATGACGATATTCTGCTGTGCACCAGCTACCCACTCCCCGTTACCGAGTTGAAGTCACGAAGCTTCTTTTTCTGGATCTTCCGTATTTGCTGTTCTGATACTTATTTGCTATTCATGAACTTTAGAACTGCGGTTAATGAGGGCCAGTGACAGGGCATCCTGACCAGCTCTGACGACCGTAATGCTTCGCTCTTTAAATGCTTTGTAAGTTCACAGAATATTCCAGTTAGAAAGGGCTTGAAGATTGTCGGGCTCAACAACTTCATTTCGGAAATGGGAAAATAGGCTCAGAGAGACTAAGTGACTTGCTCAAAGCCACACAGTAATTAGGCTTTAAAACCAGAACAAAACCTAGGTTCTCCAGCTCTCATGTCAATGCTCTTTCTGCTAAATACATAATCACTAGATATTCTGAACTTTCCAGCATAATTCTAAAGCTCACCAAAGTGCACTTACACCGTTTGTCTCCACCCTGAAGTGCACAAAATATGGTCACTTTCTTTTCCTCTTTTCTACTTTTTTTCTCTTAAGGAAAAGGGCGACCCAGTTCATCTGTGATCCAAATCCAGGAAGAACTTTTCTTGTTTTAGGAAGTGTTGATAATGCCGGTGATAGGCCACCACCTTGGGGACAGTGGAAAGGTACCTCATTTAGGAAGAAATAGCAACCGTTTCCCTGCCTGGAACGCCGCGAGGAAGGTGCGACTGAGTAGGGAGAAAGTAGGTGGAAGAAGGTTCAGACGTGTTGTGTGTCGGTTTGTCAAGCCTGGTGGTTCGCCTGCTCTGGAAAGGAACATTCCCGGCCCGGGGGCTCACATCCTTCTTTTAGCCTTCAGAGGAGGAAGGGCCTGGGAGGACCTGGGGGCCTCAGGTCCCCTACATTAGCCCCAGCGAGCTCTCCCTCCTGCAGCTCCCGCGAGACCATTCGATCTGCACAATTAGCACCTTGTTATAGCCCATCCTCTTCGCCACTGTCTGCACAGAACGGTTTAGCGCCTTCCCAGATCGACAGAAACGCGGTTATGTGTAAGGCTGTGCCGCTCCCTGTCTCACAACATGTCTTGTCTCCCCCGACTCAAGCAGGCAGTAAGTTCGTCTGAGTTTTCTTCCGGATCTTACAGCATCCAGCATTGTGCTGGGCACTTAAGAGGAATTCCATAAATTCCGTTTGCTTTGATAATTGGCCACCTGGAACTAAAATCCCAAAATACTTGGGAGTCTATCCTCAAGCTGCCATTTCTCTATTTTGGTCATTAGAGATATCCTTTGGCAAAACTTAAAATGTACACATGGAAAGAAATAGATATCAGTATCGACTAAAGAGATCACCCCACCCTCTTTGTAAAAGTTGAAACTTGCCAGCTGTCGTGGCTCACGCCTGTAATCCCAGTGCTCTGGGAAGAGGATTGCTTGAGGCCAGGAATGTGAGATCAGCCTGGGCAACATAGCGAGATCCCATCTCTACTGGAAAACAAAAAGTTGAAACCAGCTGTTGGTCTCTATCAATTTAGCCCCCTCCAGCCCCCCTTGCCCCCACCCCTGGGCTACAGGGGTTGCTTTGCCCCGTTTTCTCCCTTGTCTTGCCTCATCTGTTCCCTCCCAGCCTCTCCCTCTGCTGGGGGCCCTTCCTGTACTTGGACTCAGCGGCTGACAGCTGGTTTGGAGGACTGAAGAGAAAATGTGGGCATGCTGAGTGTCACAATAGGGCGGGCTTTGTCAGGGGCCATGGTGCGTCTCCACTGACCTTGGAACCGAGTGACTAGGGACGACCCAGGGGAGGCAGTTTCCTTCCCTCTCTGGGCTGCAGGTTTTTAATGTCTTCTTTGTTGGTCTGGGCCCTTGGAGAATGAACTGAAGGGAGAGACTTTAGGCTGCTCCCTCCCTCCTGGACAAAATGGTGCATGCTTTTCCTGTTTAAACAGGGCTCAGTTGTGAAGTGCCCTGACTTTGCGCACACCAAGGCCCGGCAACGGCTGCAATAAATCAATAGGAAAATAGAAGCTGCCAGTTAGACTAAACAAGTGCATTTGCAAAGACGGCTAGCCCTCATTAATCACTCTGACAGTCCTAAAAACACATTTCCCCTTTAATGACTGTATTTGGATAATCAGTGCTTTTTCCTCCTCAGTCAGAGTTTGAGTAACAGACAGCTGGTGTTATTACAGCCATGGGGGGGTGGGGTGCTGGGATTAGGGTCGAAGGAGAGCCATCCACTGGAGGTCTCCGGGGAAAAAAATCGAAAACGGGGTTGGCTGCAGAGCTGTTGTTATGCAATAATGAGGGGAGCTTTGTACTGCCATTGACGGCTCGGGCAGCCATGTGCAAGCTCCCCCCAAACCTCGACACCCACCTGCATTATGTGAACACAAAAGCCTCATGTTGGGTTTTATGAGCTTTGGCAGATTTAACTGGGCTTGGGGAGGCAGGAGTTTCTCTGGCAGGGAGGTAAGAAGATGGGTTGAAGTGATTTGGCTTTGTTTCCTTTAGGTGACTTTGGCTTTCAGGAGAAAGTTTGAAACTCGGCACATTCCTCTTTATAAATGATGTAACACATTAATGCACAGCACATTATGAAAATGGTAATTCAAACCCATAGTGTTCCAAATTAAACCATACATTATCGGATGCACTCAACCATCTATTTTGCAAAAAGACAGGATGAATGAAATCAAATCAAACAGAAAACTGGAGTGCAGCTTCCCCTACAGAATGATTAATAAAGTGCAGAGCCCGCAGGATTATCGCAAGACGAATTCCACCGTAACCCGGACGTACATCAGGAGAGAGTCAGCTCGTGCATTGAGAGACACAGCCACAGTATGCTAGGTAGGGCAAGGCAATCACGGCCGCAGAAGGATGGGGAAGGGCCCTCACCTCCCGCTTGGGCTATGAATTTCTTAAGGAGAAGGGTTCGTGGGTGGATAGTTGGGAAGTTAAAAACTTAACACCCCACCATTTTGTTTGAGTCCAACCTATGTCTCATGGTGAACCTTTCCCTTCCTCCTCCCCTCTTCCTCCTCCTCTTCCTCCCCCTCCTCTTCCCCCCCCTTCTCTCTCTGCTGCCACAAGGCCACAAAAATAACCAGGCAAGAGGTGTGAAAATATGACCCTGAGCCAGGAACGTCCAGTGTCTCAAGTTCCAGCTCTGTGGCTTCCACCCTTCCTGGTGCTTTGGGAACACAGGCCCCATTTCTGGTGCCTGGGGGAGATCAGGAGAGAGAGGAGAGGTAGGAAGAGAAGGAGGCGGAGAAAGAGAAGGTGGAGGTGATCCCCAAAGACACAGATGCTCTATAAATTAATGACGCAAATAAGCAGTTGGTGGGTGGAGTATCATTTCTGTTAAAATGGCAACTTTAATGGGAATTAAGCTATTAAACATAACAAACTCCCTACCAGCTAGCTAAAACAGCCACATTTCTTAGGAATGTCACCAATTTACTGCGGGGAGAGCATTCATTTCAGGGTACCAGCTAGACACTCTGGATTATGCTACCTGAACTTTGGGGTCACCATGATAGTTGGGGACAGCCTATTCCAACCAAGCCCAACAATGACCAACCAGGCCCAACAGCCACTTCCTGAGTCTCCAAAGGCAGCCAAAACATTTTATGGGGCAAACTCTAACCTAAGGTGTAAGCCAAACAGCTACTGGAAAAGTTTCTTTTGGTATATGGAGAATTGGTTAGTTGTGGGAGATTGCGTCTCTTCCTTTCTTCCCCACAAGAGGAGGCCTTGGATCCTTAGGTAGGGAGGTTCACCCTGAAGTGTGAGAAAGGAAAGTTCAGGTCCCCCTGCAGAGGGAGCAATTTCTGTCAGCTTTAGCGCACTTTAGAAAGGAGGGTCTCTGAAGGAAAGGGGGCACTTGGAGGAGAATACCAATAAACAGCAAACAAAACAACAGAGAAAAAGAAAGAATTAAGCAAGAGTCGCCACATCGCAGGTCTCTTAAAGATTCGGTCCTATCTGAACCCCGAGACATGGGGCGATGGCGATTGCCCAGGAAGACCCCGAGCCGGTCTCAGGGCGACCGTCCAGCCCATCCTGCCCCTCCCTGACTCGGGTCCTTCCTGTGCTGGTGACACCAGCAGCCCAGGCTCCCAGTCCCCGGGCGCGCGCGTACACACACACACACACACACACACGCACACACACACACGCGCGCGCGCACACACACATACACATGCGCGCGCGCACACACACACACATGCACACGCGCACACACACGCACGCACACGCGCACACACACATACACACACGCGCGCGCGCACACACACACGCACACGCGCACACACACGCACGCACACGCGCACACACACGCACACACGCACACACACGGGGTCTTACGGCGGCTGCACTGACCTTGTGAAGGGGTCCTGATGTTCCCTTGACCAGGAAGGAATTTTGCCCAGATCCAAAGGTTTGGGCAAAGAAACGCGTACAAACAGTTTTATGCTGGAGTCCCGTCGTTGAGTCCCCAGGAGGACCCAGCCAGCGTCTGCCACGTGGCGTGGCCTCCCGCGGAGCTGCCGCCGAAGCAACCCCGCTTCTGTCTTTGGCGGTTTCTGGAGAACTAAACCCGCGCGCGCGGGACAGCATCCCACCTTCCCACACTTGACCTCGGGCTACAGACGGTTCAGAAGCACAGTTTGCTGAGCACCAACAACCTACTAAGGCACGCTCCTCACAGAAGCAGCCAAGCAGAACAGCACAACAGGTCCCCAGCCACGCGGAGCCCACGGACGGGAGCGCAGCAGGAGGCCGAGAGCCCATGCGTCCTGGCCGCGTGCGCGCAGAGCAGAGTCCGCGCCCGGCGTCGGGCAGCGCAGCCGCAGCCAAAGCGGCAGGGCCTGGGCGGGTGCCGGCAGCAGGGGACACTGGGCAGGAGGGGACTGGGGCGCCCCGTGGGCGTCCTCTCCTCCGGCCTCGCACACTCGCGCGGGGCCTGTCTCTCGCGCAGTGGACAGGTGTCCTGGCCAACATCCCAGTAAACAGCACCCACCCTCGATTGCCCGAGGATGCAGAAGCCTGTGCGGGTCGTGCGAGGTCGAGCAGACAGACAAGCCCGGCCTAGGAGCCCGGCTCCACTGGACCGAAAGTGGCTTCAAAGTCCTGAGTAATAGCCGCGCCTTCTCAGCAAAATCCCAAACTCCGTTCCAAAAAGTTTCGGGGGTGCAGATAAGCAGGTCGACACCCGAGCGCTGGCTGAGGGGAGCCCCCAAGCCTTGAGAAGCAACCTTCTCAGCAGGCTCATTTTCCTTTTGGTCAGGAAAGAGGAACCCCTTACCCGCAAAAAACACAGCAAGTAGAAACCCTCTGCATTTAAAGGATGGGACGCGCACAGGTGCCGTCGGGGCTGGAGCCGGTTGCGGCTTCTCTGCATGTCGCGCGTCTTCCGGCCACCAGGTGGCGCCAAAGGCACGTAGTCCCCGCCCGCGGGTTCCGGACGGCGCTGCGGCGAGTCTCTGCTGGAGCCCTCGGGGCTGCTTCCCTTCTCGGGCCTCCGCTCACCTCGAACCTGGGCTTGGAGCAAAATCCACTTTCACACACGCCCTCCACCCTGGCCCCAGGAAATGTCAAGGCCTTTGAAGTGACGCTGGGAGCTGAATAACCAAGTGGAAAAAAAAAAAGTGGTTTTATGTTATTTGTAATGTGTTGGCAGAAGTTTTGTTTCCTCCCCCCTTTCTGAAGGAAAGGCATTAAACTTGTCCTTGAACGGAAATCACAGAAGGAAACCATAAGGTATTTTAAACAAGAATAAAAGAAGGGCATCTGCTTAGGTGTTTGGAAGTGGGGCGGTGGGTGATGCAAGAGAGAAACACCACGGTATGAATATAGCCAAGTATTCCATTTATTAACAAAATAAGTCTTACCAAGGGAGCGAACTATTCATCCCGAACAGGCCCCGCAGGCCCCGCGCTGCTGCATAAGACCGGGAGGGGTGCGGGCAGAAGACCCCGGGGCCAGGTCTTCCACCCCCGTCACTGCGGGCGCCTGCGGAGACCCCCGGCCAACTTTGGGGGCTCTGCCGGGTCAGGCGGGGGCTGCTGTGATCCGTGTGCTCCGACGCCCCAACCTTCCCCCAGCAGAGCTAACAAGGTTGTATCGCCCGCTGACGTTGCTTTGGGGTCTGCTTTGGGGGGAGCTAGCGAGAATCACCGACCCCGCCCCTACCGCCAGGGGAGGGGTCATTGCCCCAATCAGGGAGAGAAAAAACAATGACTATAAAGCACTTCGCAAAATAAAGGAGCAGTTTCACGCCAGCGCCAGCGGGGCCTTCTAGGACTTTTAACTGAGTAAGACGAGCCCTATAGGTGCCCCACCAGCAGGCAGTGTGACCACCGGGCGTCAGGGCCGGGAGGGGGTCTGGAAGGTAAAAGTGGACGGAGAGGCTCTGGCGGAGGCCATCTGGGCCCCTCTATAGGAGGAACCTGCTGGGGTCAGAGTTCTCCGTGCTCAGAGCAAGGCAGGGGAGCAAAGTTCTAATTTGGGGGGCCAGGGCCCAGACCCAGGACCCTAAGAGGAGAGGGGTCGCTAGGGAGGAGTCGCAGAGTTCCCAGTCAATAGTGCTCAGGACCTCCTGCCACCAAGGCGGCCCCCTCCACTCCCCCAAATGTGCTGGCAAAAAAAAAAAGAGTTTCCTCTCTGTTACTTGTACAAAGGAAAAAAACAGAACCTCGAATGGAAGGAAACAAGAGGGAATGAGGGGAAAGAGGGAAAGAGAGAGCGGGAAATGCAGTTTTAACGGTTAAGACTCATGCAAGAAACTCCCCAGGGAGCGAAATCAAAACAGAAGAACCCAGGTACTCCACTCTCCTTCCTCTCCCTAAGGAAAAAAAAAAAAAATGGAAGAAAAGGAATAAAAATTTAAAACCTGCACCTAAGGAAAAAAAAAAAAAGGAAAGAAAAAGAAGAGGGGCGGGGATCATGTAGTTATTTGTGTGATTAATATTATTATTTGGAGAAACACAGACTTTTTGCATACCATTGACTCATGTGGGCCGTTAATGCACTTATATTCCCAGCTTGTACGCTAACATTACAGTAAATAAATACACAGTCCGGTGGGGAGGGCCTGGGCGGGGAATCCCGGCAGGGACAAGCAGTAGTGGAGGTTGCAGCGGCGACAGCGGTTGGGGGAGGGGCAGGGGGACGGGGAGGGACAGGGCCGGGAGGAAGAGCTGTAGTTACTGGTATCCGAGCGCGGAGGCTGAGGCTAGTCTCTGTCCGTACAGCGCGTATGGCGAGTAGTAGGGTCCGGCTGTGGGGAGGGACGGCACGGCCAGGCCCCCTGCTGTGGATAAGTGGCTCTTGCCATAGGGGTGGTACCGGCTTAGCCCCAAAGTGTGTGGACTCCGCAATGACAGCGACCCGGGGCTGCCGGGGGCGGCGGGCGGGGGGAGGTGTAGGTGGCACGAGGCGGCGGCAGCGGCGGCGGCGGCGGCGCTGCCCAGGCCTGACGCCCCGGGGTAGGCGGCCAGAAGTTTCTCGGCGCCCGGCAGGGCCGTGTGAGTCCGTAGGTGGCTGAGCAGCTCCTCCGAGGTGGCGAAGCGCTTGTCGCACGGCCCGCTGGCCGCCACCCAGTTGCAGCTGTGCGGCAGCGGCTCGTTCTGCAGCATGAAGCCGTAGGTGTAGAGCGGGTGGCCCGGCAGCGCGGCCTGCGCGGCGCTGGACGAGAGCGCGGCGGGCTGCAGCGGGTGCCCGGGGTACACCAGCGGGTAGCCCCCCGCCTTCAGGCTGGGCCCGGCCGGGTCGTGCGCGCTGCAAGTGGAGCAGCTGGAGCCGCCGAGGTGTGAGGCGCTGTGGTAGCCCCCCAGGCAGTAGGGGTCGCGGCATAATCCCTGCAGGAAGGAGGGCGGGGAGGCCCCGGTGAGCGGGCTGGAGCTGGGCGGCTTGCCGGGCGGCAGGCCCAGGCCCCCCGACAGCTGGCCGCCCACGAGGCCGGACTTGCTAGGATCCAGGCCAGGCACGAACTGGGACGGGTAGCCGGCGTAGGCGCCCACGATGGAGCCGTGGTAGCCGATGCTGGAGGGCGGCAGCGGGAACACCGAGTGACCCGGCTTGTAGGGCGACACCGGCGCCACGTGGCCGGCCCCCACCAGAGCCGAGGGCGGCTCCGACTTGCGCCCGGAGGCCCCGGCCTCGGCGCCGCCATGGGCGCCCGGCTCGCCGCTGCGGCTCACGGCCGCGGGCTCCGGGCTGGGCTTGGGCTCCTGGTCTTTCTTGTCCAGCTCCCCGCCGCCGCCCCCGCCGCCGGTCTTGCAGTCAGCATGGTGCGGGGAGCCGCCGCGGGAGCCGCCGGGCGAGGACGAGGAAGACGACGCGGAGACCGGCGCTCCATGCGGGGGAAAGGGCGGGCAGGCGGCGCTGGGGACCCTGAAGCCCGCCTTGTCTCCCGGGGACGAGGACGACGAGGAGGTGGAGGACACGGAGGAGGAGCCGCCGTCTTTGCGGGAGTCGCCGCCCCCGGAACCCTTGGAGTAGGGCTTGAAGCTGGACTTGTCCTCGGCGGGGGAGTCCCCCAGCTGCTTGAGGGCTGCGGACGCGGAGGCGGCGCCCGGGGCGGAGCGGCCAGGGTCCTTGTCCGCTCCCAGCCCGTTGGCCGCCGCCGCCACCGAGTTGAGCTTGGAGGAGGGCGGAGGGTCCGGCTTGCCGATCTGCGAGCAGGTCTGGGCCAGCAGCGCCAGTGGACTCTTCTTGGCGTCCAGCTGTGGGAGACAGCGGCAAGGGGAGGGAGGAGTGAGGCTAACAGACCCACGAGCGAGCGGGGCGACGCGGGAGGCGCCGGCGCGTGGGCGGCGCGACAGGGCGGGCAGGGCCTTGGGGCCAGGGGCCGAGGGCGAGGGCCGGGCCGGTTGGGCTGCCGGTCGGCCCCGGGGAACGGGGCAGTGGCAGGGGTTCGGCCAGGACCACCGCGGGAGAAGCCACTTCTCTGGAGTTGGGGCTGTGACTCTCCCCTTCCCTCTAAACCCCCTCCTCTGGGTCCTGGAAGAAACTTATTCCTCCAGTTTGGGGGAACTTCGCCTGGGACAGGTTTCTGGCGATGGCGCCGCGGGGTGGGCGCGGGGAGCAGGACTCTAAGGGAGGGGCGGCAGCTGGCGCTCCCTTAGTAGCCCCTCCCTCCGGGGAGGGCACCCGCGGAAGTGCGAGGAAGAAAGACCCGGGGTCGGGAGTGCCCGGGCGGAGAGCGCCCTGACCGGGTGGGACCGAGGCGGAGGGAGACCCTGGGCGCTCGGGCTTCAAAGAGAACAAACCGGGGTGGGGGCGGGGAAGGCTCAGGAGAGATCGCCTCTGGGCTGGAAACCGGGTGCCGGGGGAAGAGTAAGGGACCCGGTAGGGGCTACAGGAGCACACCCAATCCGAGAGAAAGCACGTAGCTCCGGAGGCGAGCGTGGAAGGAGAGAGAGCCTTCCACGGGGACGCGGGGAAAACCTGGAGGGCTCCGACCCCTCATTTTCCGTCCCTCCGCGCTCAGCCCGCCAGCGTGGCCAGCCCGGGGCGCCGCACAGTGCGGGGCGCAGGGAGCGGGTTCTGGGCCCGGCGGCGGGCGAATGGGGCAGGCGAGGGGCGGGCAGGAGGGGGACTGACCTCGATGGGGCTGACAGGGGTGGAGGACAGCGGCTGCAGGTACTCCGGGTGCAGGAGGTGACCGGTGTGAGCGCTCAGCATCTTCAGAACCCTGATCGGGAGCCGGTTCGCCTGGCGCAGGGGGTCCGCCGGGGGCAAGAGGGACACCGCCGCCGGCACCGCCGGCCTCTTCCCGCCGCCGCCGCTGCCGCTGCCGCTGCTTTCGGGTGTCCTTGGGTTAGATCCAGCGGGCGAATCGCTCATTTGGAGGAGGCAGCGCCGCTGGGGGCGGGGAGGGAGGGGAGCGCCGGGGCGGCGAGCTCCGGGCGGGTGGGCTCGCGCCGCAGCGCCGGTGGGTGCAGCAGTGGCCGCGCCTCCGCGCCACCTCCCCTCCTCCACCGCCGCCGCCGGCCCGGGCGAGCAACACAAAAACCTTCGCCTTCCGCGAGCCGCGCGTCAAATAGCCGCGATCGGCAGCCACACTTCAAAGGGATCGCCGCGCCCGCCCAATCGCAGCTCTCGCCGGGACCCCGGGGCGGGGACAGCGCGGGCGGAGGCCCGCGCCGCCGGGGAGAGTCTTAAAGGGGCCGCGCCCGCTCGCCGCCGCCGCCGCCGCCTGGGCCTTCGCCGCTCGCTGTGCTCCTCCTCCACCCCCGACTGCGCCCGCCCGCCTCGGGGTCCCACCAAGGACGGGACTTCTCCGGGACCCTGGGCCCTGCGCCCTACCCTCACCTGGCTTTCCTGTCGCGTGCTCTCCTCTCCTGCCTTTCCAACACGGGGGGGTGGCGCTGGCGGGGGTTGTCACTCCGCTGGCGGAGTGCGTCTGGGGTTGGGTAGGGGTGGGAGCGCGCGGCGCCGGCTCGGGTGCTGCGGATTCCAGGCCTTCCCCAGAGGCCGCCTGGGGGGCGGGCGGCGCCTTTCGAGCCCTGGTCCTTCTCCCGCGCTGCTCCGGCTCTGCTTCGGTCCCGCTCTTTCCCCCAACTGGCCTCTCCCGGTTGTGTTCACTTGGAAGCGCCCGAGCGAGCCTTGGAGCGTCCACCGTTCCCAGACGGGCGTAAGCAGCTCCAACTACTTTGAGCCTGTCCAGTGCGCAGCCTGCAAGTTTGACTCCCTTCCGGGGTGAGACGGTCGCGGCGAAGCGCGGTCCCCCGTGCTGTGCGCGCCGCCCTGGCGCGCCTAGCGCGCTGTGCCTGCGCACTGATTTATAGGTTCGCTGCTTGGGTGTTTCAGATTTCTCATCGTGTCCTGTTTAAAGGCGTAAACTTTCCTCACTGTACTGTGCCCAGCTGCTATTTTGGGGGGACCCGGGATCACGAGACACCGGTATCCTAGAGGAGGGGAGATCTGTATGTGCCGCATGTCGTCTGGGAACTCCAGAGATACGCCCCATTCGTCCTTCTCGCGGGGGAAAAAAAGAAAATGCACCAGCTTTGCCCAGGGAAATTTCAGGATAAAAACTTTTAATTAAAAACAACACCCTCCCCGAGTCCCCGCGCTTTTTGGATAACATGTGCATTACCGGCTTCGCCCTTGGCACAGATTTTACGAAGTCATAGTCCTGACATCACAGTTCCTGGCGAAGCTGGTTCTTTGGGCGCCGGCCTCGGGGGAGACCAGGTCTCCGTGCTCTCGGCCGCCAGCTGAGGCGCGCTGGTGTCGCTGCCTCGCTCGGAGTACTGCTGTCCCAGTCCCAAGCCGTCACTCAGATTGTCAGGCCTGTCACTCGGGGCGATTGCTATGGGACTACCGGTTCCTCACGCTGCCACGCTGACTGATTCCTTCAGAGGACATGAGAACCCAAGATGGGGATAGGTGATTTCAAAGGGGTTCTTCCAACAGAAGAAAATAACTGTCAAAGAAATAACAATCACGAACCTTTGTCCTGCTCAGTAGAGAAGACAGCAGGCGCCACTCCCGGGCCATGTCGATCCTATACTAAACTGAATGTACGCCCTGGATTCATGCTGGGGTTTGGGTAGTATGGATAGAACTCTTGGAAATTACCCAGGCTGTAATTAAACTTTCCTCCAGTTTGAATTTTGGTAAAAATCAGGTTAAACCGAATGGCAAGGGATGCTCTGATAGGGAGGTGTTTCCCATATCACAGCAAGAGGGGTACAGGGATGGAAGGGGAGGGGTGGTCCCCTTTATTTGACCGTGGCTGGCTCTACCCTCCCCTTCCTCCCCTTCGCTCATGCCGGCCTCTGTGCGTTGACATTGCTGTCACTGCCGACACCACCTTTAAAAGTCCACTGCAAGCGGCTTCCCCCTAAGCCATCTGGCCTTCAGGAGGCTGCTGGGCAGAGAAGCCAGGGTGCAGAAGGGCTGGCCTTCGTGGACGCTGGGCGGAGGAGGAGCTGGGCAGAGGGGAGACCTAGGAGGCAGTGAAAGAGGGAAGGCTCCCTGGTTACTGTGACCGGCCCAGCTGTGAGAGCCGGCCCAGGCATCCTTGTGGGGCCCAGGCACATGTGTGTTGGAAAAGATTAATGGGACATAAGTCCGAGGAAAGGGGAGGGAAAAGAGGCATTTAAGAATTTGGAAGGAAAGGAGAACTGGAAGGAGAAAGGAGGACGATAGAATATTCACTCTCTATTTGGAGAAGAAAAGAGGGATAAAAGGTGGTGAATGAAAGAAAGGAAGAGAGAAAAGAGGAGGTGAGGACAGGCTGTCCGGCTGCGGTGAGGGTGGGGAATTTGCCTGGCAATACTAGTTTGTCCTTTTAAAAACCCCTCCCTCCCTGAGCTCCCAGCAGTAACCACTGATAGGGGAGGTGTCAGACAGCACTGCAGTGTCGGCCAGGCCTGTTCCTCCCCACCTGGAGGGTGGGCAGGATACAATTGGCTTTGGGGAGTACACAAGGAAGGAGGGACACTCTTTGGCCTGCTTGCTGGTAAGGGCAGCAGGGTTTCTTTGGCTGGATCCAACTGATTGCCTTAGGACAGAAAATGGAAAGCCATACTTGGCCAGGCCCGAGGCCTAATTAAAACACTACTAGATGACTATTACCATCAGCATTTGACATTCACTTAGCTGAAATGCTAACCTATACAGAGCCCTAAATGCGGCCCTGGTGGCCTGAAAGCAAGTGTAGTTTTCAGAGGAACGGCTTGCCTGCCACCTGGGAGCGAATCTGGCTCAGTGTTCAGATGGGCCGTGTTTATTGAGGAACACCTGTGGCCCGTGCGTGGTGCTAGGGGTGTGGTTGGACAGTCTGCGTAAGATGTCGCGGTACAGCGCATATGGCACACGTCCTCCCTCCCCTTGCAAAACAGTGGCAGATGTGGGGTTACAGAGCCTTCCTGTATCCGAGCCCTTCTTGGATTGCCCTGGGAACGAGCAGCCACCATTAAAATGGGACAGGGAATTGGGCTACCTGAGAATGGCCCCATCACACTGTGGTGAAGAATGATAGTTACGCATGTCGAGGGCTTAATAAACATCTCCAGTTAAAGCTGAATTGAATGAGAGGCAGAGTGGTCCCTTGGAGTCAGGCCTCTGAACCAGGCTGCTGTGGTGACCCTGAGCAAGTCACCTTCCTAGGCGTCAGTTTCCCCCTGTGTAAAATGTAAGCATGGCCAGCTCAGAGTTGGGAGACCAAAACCAAGCAATGCATGTCACCTGTTTTGTGCTTGCCACAAAAAAAGTCCCAGGTAAGTGATGGCAGCCAGTGACGACACCATCTTTGTCTGCAGGAGCAGTCACGTGGGCGACTGAACTCCGAAGGTCTCAGCCCTGGCGACCCACCAGAAGAACCCAGGTTGTCCCAGAAATCTACAGCAATGACAGTAACCCTCATCCAGCCTCCAGTCAAATGTGTCTTTAAAAAAAACACCCCCCCAAGCCATCAAGAAAATCCTTTAGGAGATAGTGAATATTTATAGATTTTTCTGCCCATGATTTCAATTTACATAAAATTCACCACCCGGGAAATAACGCCTGAGTCAGGTTAAGACCAGAGGTGGTTGATTTGCCATGTGGGGTTAATGTGTGATGTCCGTCCTCCCAGGCAGCATTGCCTGAATCATGGCCTCTTTCTGCATAACACTCAAACCCTAATGGCAGCAACATGAAATAATATCTCACTGGGTAACTATTTACATTTTTTTTTTTTTTACAAGCTGTAAGAACTCTGAAAGGTCTGCCTCATGGAGAACTTGGTTTTCCTCCCTGGCGCTTGATATCTTTCAGCAGCTGGCAATTATTGCCTTGGCCGGGAGCCCTGGTTTAGCAGCACTGCACTCAGGGCACTGCAAGGCAGCTCCTCTGCCGTCTCTCCCATCCCTGGGCTTCAGACACAGCCTGGGGCACGAGAGGGACACCCAGGAACAGTGGCAACAAGCAGGCTAAAGGGAGGACAGCCTGCTTTGCAGGAAGCTGTCCCTCCCAGTGACCCAAGGAGCTCTCTCTTCTCTGTTCTCACAGTTCCGATTATGCTCTATTGTCATACCGATCGCGTGGTATTTGCCAGTGTTTGTTTCCTTGTCTGATCTCCCACTGGACTGTGAATGCTGCTGTGTTTTCCTCGACGTCCTTGTATTCTTCCTGCCTAGCGGAGTGTTGAACCGCCATCCCAGCAGCCAACGTTGACTGTTGCTCAAGCGCTTAGAACAGTGCTCAAGCACTTTTCGTGCATTATCTCATTTAATCCTTACAGAAACCCTCTGCAGTAGGTCCTATTACCCCCATTTCGCAGGCACAGAGAGTTTCAGTCACTTGCCTGATGTCCTAGCTGGTCAGAGGGGGTGGGGTTGGGGCTGGTGACCTCAGGCAGTGTCAGTGCAATTGGTGCCCAGTGAATGTTTGTTGATGGACGAATAGGAATTTTACATATTATGTACAGGGCTGTTTATTTCTATCACAGCTTACTGCATTCTCCAAACATTTTAGGAGGATGACTGTATTTTTCAAAATGTTGGCTGTATAAACATGTTAAAATTTGTTTTTCCACGTGCATTTTTGCATCCATCATCTCACAATAATTTTCTGAGTTGTTCTGGGCAGGTGTTCTTAGCCTTGTTTGACAGATGGAGAAACGGGCTCTGAGAGCTTAAGGGAGAGTCTAAAGTCACACAGCAAATGCTGGCAGGCTGGGCACAGAGCGAGGCCTTTTCAACCCCCTCCCCGGTGCTTGGTCTGTTACCTTCTTCCATTGCCCCATAGCTGTGTGGACAGGGAAGCTAGCTCCTTTTGATAAAAGAAGGAAGAATTAACTCCTTTTCCTCCCCCAAGAATTTCCTTTAGAGCAGTGGTGGGGAGGAGGAGACAAAAGGAAATGTAGACTGAAGCTTATCTGCAAGCCAGTGCGTTTGATCCGGGTCCTTGAGCAGCCGCTTTGAAGAGGTGGTTTCATTTATCTCCTATCAGCCCCCGGGGAGATAGGCAGGCCCTCCGCCAGGGGATGAGAGTAGGTGTGCTTTTGAAGTTCTCCTTCCTTTGCCTGCCCGCCCAGATACATTGACCCTAGCCCTGGGCATTCACCCTTGACTACTTTGTTCCTGTGGGCCTTCGAGTTTCTTGGAGATTCCTCTTTTAAGTTGCAAATACTGTTGGGAGACATCACACCCTTGTTATCAGCCAACACCTCAACTGTGATTAGCAGACCGAGAGTCCCACGCAGGGTAATAATGACATTTCTGGAGCACTTATCCTGTGCCACACACTGTTCTGAGCACCTTATACATCATAACTCATGTACTTCTCACAGTAAACCAACCAGGTGGGCGCTGTTATTATGCCTGTTTCATAGGCGAGGCGCCGAGGCCCAGAGAGGTTAAGGAACTTGCCGGAGTTACACAGCTGGAAAGTGGTAGGTCCAGGATTCAAATCCAGATTGTTGGTTCCTGGGCTGCTCCACAGAGAACCAGGGCGAAAGGAGAGCCAGGCTCAAAGCAGGGAGAGAACAGCAGGAGAAAGTGGAGACAAAGGACTTGAATCATTTTCCAGAGGGCTGGACTTCTCCATGAGGATTTTCCTTTCATCCTGAGAAATGAGAAATATTGTAGAGAGGAAACTGAGGCAGAAAAGGACATGAGGGGAACTTTTATTCATTCGATTAATCGAATGGATTGAATTGGTTAATTCAACTAACAATTCATTCGGTTACTGTGTATGGGCTGCTTGGCAGGTGATCCATGGTGGGCGAAGACCCAGCTCCTCGTCTCTCTGCTCAGCGACTCCCAAAAGGCAGGGTGGCCCTTTCCCCTGGGCATCTGGGGATTTCTTTTGAAGACTGGGGGGGGAAAAAAAGTCAGGAGGCCCTAACTTAAGTCCTGCTTCGTACCCGTTGTTCTCTCTCTCTCTTTTTTTTTTTTTGGTGGTGGGGGGGGACAGAGTCTCACTCTGTTGCCTGGGCTAGAGTGCCGTGGCGTCATCCTAGCTCGCAGCAACCTCAAACTCCTGGGCTCAAGGGATCCTCCTGCCTCAGCCTCCTGAGTAGCTGGGACTACAGGCATGTGCCGCCATGCCCGGCCAGTTTTTTTATATATATATTTTTAGTTGTCTAGCTAATTTCTTTCTATTTTCAGTAGAGACGGGGTCTCGCTCTTGCTCAGGCTGGTCTCCAACTCCTGAGCTCAAACAATCCGCCAGCCTCTCTGAGTGCTGGAATTACAGGTGTGAGTCACCGCCCCGGCCCCCTGTTGTTCTCTAGCCACTGTTCTCAAGTGCATTGAATCCAAGTTAACCAAAGTTAACCAATGTTGTCTGCCTTCTAGGTGCAGACGCCATTCTAGGTGTGTTCACGTACCTTCCTTCATCTTGGTGTAAGAGGAATCCAGTACTCGGGTGAAAGGCCCCTGAGATGGGAAGCAGGGACCATGTTTCCCCAATGTCCCCCACACCCTCCCCCGCTGTGCTGAACTACCACCCACTGGAACTGATGGGCACCCCAGGCCCTCCAGAAGACCCCGGTGGGTGGCCGACTGAATAGCTCAGTTGTATAGGCAGGTATCACACCTGCCTCTGACCCTTACGGTGGGCTTCAGCAGTGAAGGTGGGTGATGATGTTTCCAAGATCGCCCCTTCTGGGGAGTGAGCTCTAAACCCACCTTTCTAGACTCTTTTCTAGGCTGGGCTTCCAACCAGCTGGGATGTGCAACTTCAAACTCATTTCAAGGAACACAATTTAAGAAAGGGTGAGAGCTCCTCAGGCTGTGGCTTGATTATCACAAGTTGTATTTGATAAAACCAAATTCCAATATGTTAGAAAAATTTTGAGGCGTGTTTATTTCACTGGCCCTCTGCCAGCCTCTGCTTGGAGGAGCGGGGGGCCCAGCCGAACCGAAGGCCAAGAGTATAGCGGCCCCCACTCAGAGTGGGGATTTGCATAATAAGCCCCCTTTAGAAGTGATTTTAAATTATTTTTATTTTGTTGAAAAATGCATTTATTTATTAATGATGAAGTGCATTCCCATGGCACCAAATTCCAAAGCAATGAGAATGTAGAGTGAATTAAAAAAACCCCTCTTTCCATCCATCGATCTAGTTTCCCTCCCCAGAGCATCAATGCTGTGTGTTGTTTTGTCTGTCTTTCCAGAGATGTTTTGTTCAGATATTAGCAAATGCGTATGTAGATATTCTTTCTCCCTTTTATACACGAATGGGAACATACCATACAAACTGTTCTGCTCTTAAAAAATGAATAAATTTTAGAGACTGCTTATTGAATTTCTGTGTTTTATTTATTTTTCCCAGTGTCATGGCATTGTTCCATGGATGTGCCACAGTTAATTTAACTAGTCCCTTTCTGATGGACGTTAGATGATTTCTAACCTTTTGCTCCTTCAGTGAATAACATATACACACACACTCGCTCTCTCTATAATATACATAACATATATAATATGAATATGTGACATATATAATATATATGTGTCTTTCATTCTCAGTGTGCGCTAGCACAATGTAGGGTAAATTCCTAGGTGTGAAATTGCTGGGTCGAAAGCTACATGTATTCAAAAGAAGCCCTTTTTAAGAAAGTTGGTAGGATAGCCTTGAACAGATTCAGCTGGGGGCTCAGGCAGGAATACATGGGCAATACCTCTGGGACCTTCTGGTCGCATTCATTTGGAGAACTCTGAAGACTCATAGAAGAGGTGGTTCCATTTCTGTCTGTGGATGTGAGAAAACATCATGCTTCTCATGTGCTCCTTCACTTCTTCCCGTCCTCTCCCTCGTTCAGTGAGATAAGAAAACGGAGGAGAGGCATAAGTCAAAGCTGGCCTAAAAGAATCCAGGATATTGACAAATATATATTTTAACACAGCAGGAGTTCTAATACGTGAGCCTTGACAAAACTCTAGATCCTTTTTTGTTCATGCTCTTGAACAAGGCAAAGGTTGCATTAAAGACAATATATAAAATAATTTTGGTGGTGTCAGTAAAGGTTCACCTCCATTCCTAACCGTGAATTTCCAGAATGAGCTCTGTGAAGCACTGGAGCCATAAAAGCATGAAATAAATATTGTTAGTAGAGTACTCATTAAGGCAGGAAATTTGTCTTCACTTTGTCCTTATTTTATTTTATTTTATTTTATTTTATTTTGAGACAGGGTCTCACTCTGTGGCCTGGGCTAGAGTGCGGTGGCATTATCATAGCTCACTGCAACCTCAAGCTCCTGGGCTCAAGTGATCCTTCTGTCTCAGCCTCCTGTGTAGCTGGGACTACAGGCGTGACACTATGGCTGGATAGTTTTTAAAAAAATTTTTGTAGAGATGGGGTCTTGCTATGCTGCCCAGGCTTGCCTCGAGCTCCTTGGCTCAAGCAATCCTCCAGCCTTGGCCTCCCAAAGTGCTGGGGTTACAGGTGTGAGCCACCATACTCCACTTGTCCTTATTTTCATTTATTTTTTGAGTAGTTATCACTTGCAAAATTCAAAGGTACAAAGGGTGCATCCATACCATATTTCAATAAAGGTTGAGACCACAAGGATTTTCTGCTTTATCAGCCATTTACCCAAAAGCAAAAATGTGAAGCTGAGAGTCCTACTCCCCAGGTATTCTGGTTTCCGCAGCTTCTCCTCAAAGGGACTCGTAGCTTGGACTGGGGCCTCCTTGGGCCATGGCATCAAAGCTCACTCTTGGTTAGTGACCTTGACCCTGTGACCCTTGGAAGAAGGATCAGGACCCATCAGAGTCTTGATCGGTTTGTGATTCAGGATAAATGGAAATTCCAGGATGTCTAAAGGAAACTTCTAGCACGAATTCCAATTCCTGCTGGGCACATCTCTCTCACTGCCCTGCCCCGGGCGCTGAAGGACTTTCATCTGGCGTCCTCGGTACCCCTGCCCTATCTCCCAAGGCCTGACATTGACAAGTTCAACACCACCGCCTTCTGCCAGGCTGTCTTTGTTTTTCTTATTAATTTCTTTAAATAAATAAACCAATATACAAATGATTTAAAAAAAAAAAACAACAGCCACAAAAATCCCCCAAACAACCAGCACCAGAGAAGCTACGGGAGGCAAAAACCATGAGCAGAACGCGTCCCTTCCCCTGTGTTTCTTCTCATTCCTCGTCGGACCTGAACCGGCTCCCCCGGTCTCTGTCCTCTCTCGAAGCAGAGTGAATTTTTCACCACTGCAGTCAAGAGGCATAATGACGACTTTATTTATGACAGGAGACATGTTTTAAAACAGTTGTTTTAAAACAACTGACAGAGCTGCAAGATGGGAGACGACAAGAAAGTGAGATTTTTTTTTTTCTTCGAGGCAGGGAAGGGGCTAGGAAGCTGGCAAAGGGAGAACAGTGTTTTCCTTGTTGAAAGTTGGAATGCATCCTTTCTTCCTTGAGCAAATAAAGAAAACCGTCCAGGGAGAAAGCTGGGGTGGGCACATTGCGTAATGACGGTCCTCGGAGACCCAGGCGATTGGGCTTGGCAGGGCCCCTTGAACTGCGTCTCGCGGGGGCAGTGTCCCAAGAGGCAATGACGAGTGACAGTGCAGAGGGGGTGTGGGTGCCAGGAGCAGTGAGCTCTGGGCCCAGCCCCGCGTTACCGGATCACCTGTGCGATGTCTCTGTTCAACTCAGCGTGTGTCCACCAGGCCCCTAGATCTCTGCCCTTGACATGGCGCTTCCCAGACTTGGCTAAGAATGCCAGGCACACCTCAGATCGGCAAGAGAACAGCTGTGCAGGTGGACGGTGGAGAACTCCGTGGGCTCAGGGAAGCAAAACTCAGTTTTCTCAGCCTGTACTTGAGGAGAAATCTCAACAACTGGAAATCGGAATCTTCTCTTTACAGCTGCTCTTCCCTAAAAGTCTGGAGGGAAAATTACAGATGACGAGACCTTACCAGAGTTTATTCTGCTCCTGCAGGAGAGGAAGAACAGCAAAAACCAAGAACAAATGAGGCCAAGGAGAGAAAACAAAGAACGTACTTAGTCTGGAAAGAGGCTGCTGTCTCCTCTGGGACGGTGAATTAAAAAAGAGTTTCTGGGCCCGGCGTGCCTGTGATCCCACAGTTTGGGAGGGCGAGGCAGGAGGAGGATCTCTTGAGGCCAGGAGTTTGAGACCAGCCAGGGCAACATAGCAAGACCCCAGCTTTACAAAAAATTACAAAATTAGCCAAGCGTGGTGGCAGGCTCCTGTAGTCCCAGCTACGTAAGAGGCTGAGGCAGGAAGATGGCTTGAGCTGAGGAGTTTGAGGTTGCAGTGAGCTGTGATTGTCTCTGGAGGCGGTGATAGGACCCAGGGTTTGGAAAGGGGCACATTATTTTAGAAATCTTATTTTCATGGTTTGGAGGCCCGGGTGTGATGAAGAGAATGTACCAGAAGTAGCCAACTCCACAGAAGGGTCTCGGGTACCATCGTGCTCATATGGGATCTGCTTGATTAATTCAACCAGCTGATCTCTTTTCAGATTGGCAGGATTCAGCCCTGGGTGGCAACGGCCTCCAGCATAGGTCTCCAGGGCCTGTACCCAGGAGCCTGCCATGCTGAGCGACCCCTCAGCTCAGGCGTGGGCGGGATAGAGTTAAAGCATTTGGTCAACTTCTTTCCTCAGGGATGGGAATTCAGACCTTCTTAAGAACACACCCACCTCCTTACGGCTCTGCAAGCGAAGCAGGATATTGGTTTCTTAAACCCCAATATGTTTTGCCAAATAGGAGTGTTAATACCCCTCTCCCACCCCCTGCGCGGATTGGATTACATACAGCATCTTTTTGGAGATGTCAGCAGTTTAATAGAGGCAATAAGTCAGGGCTGCCCTTGTGTTTTATTTTTCTGCCAGTATTTAGTTAATTAAAGAATGCAAATTAAAACACCTTAATTTATATAATATCAATACCAATGTCTTAAAACATTTGGCGTAACTGCTCTGGCAGGTCCCTTACATAAACTCTTCAGAAGAGTGCTAATAAAAATGAAAAAGGTTGTAAATCAAATTTAATTTATTCATTTTCTGTTTGGTATGAAAGCATATGCCAAAATCAAGTTATTTATGAGTGTGTCATAACAATAGGCATTTTTATGGGTTGCAAATGACAAAAAAGGTTTGCAGAGGGATGTATGTTGCAACGTCTCTAGGTACATCTATTTTCTGGGCTCTGATCTCTAAAATTTATATTTTTGCACCCATATCTCCAGGAAAAAAAATAGATTTAGATTTTGAAAAACGTATCAAGCCTAAAAACATGGCAACATCCACTCAAAAGGCAGCTGCGACCATCTGCATGTAGATAGATTTATACACAATGCGTCCTATGGTATATGGATCTGCACGTGAGATAAAAGGTTGGTGATTTATATCCGATTTCTTAAATATTCCATTAAGAGGATTATCTCACAGGAGGCTCAGATACAGACGGCATCGGAAGGGATTTGGTGTGCGGCTGCTTTCTTGGAAGCCCTAGGAGATGAACTACACGTACGCGAATGAAGAGCCGAACACCTATTTTCGTCTCTCGCCTCCTTTGCTGAGAGATCTTTCTGATGGATCTGAGCCTAGAGTACGTTTTATGAAGAACTGGAAGAGCAGGAGGCTCCGATCCAGGGGCCTGAGGGGTGGCATGCTCTCCCTCCTCGCCGTGACAAAACTCCCGGATGCAACTGCCCTTTATAAGCCTTCTTCCTCACCCGGCCTTTAACTCGGCAGGTGTCAGACCACGCGGGAGAGTCCAGAGAGGTTTTGAGGAAGCTCCCTGCGCCCTGCTCATCCCTGATCTCATCCTGACCAACCCAGCAAAGTCACAAGTACGGCCCTCTCGCCGGCCCATGGCCTCCCTACTTGGGAGGCAGAAACTCAGTACGACTGTGCCATATTTCATTCGTCGTCTTTTAACAAGAACATGGCAAGCCTGGCGGAAGTGGAAGAATACCGAGGCCCATCACTTGGGGGGAGTGAGGCAGAAGTGGAATCTTTCTGTGACCTGTGACAGCCATGGCTGCCCCTAGGGCTGTGGGGAGATGACTACGAAATCCCAAGTAAAGTCTCTTCTGGAGACTTCCTTTCTGATGTCAAAACGGTGACATACCTTTTACGTGGGTTCCATCTGGGGCTCATAGCATTCCCTCCCTCGCCTCAGACTCATTGCAACAGTGAGCTAGAAATAAGTAGATGTTTCTTTTTTGGGGGGTGCCGAGTAGAGCCAGAGAAGGTCCTAGAAGAGTTAACTGTCTCCCCCCACCCCCTACTCCCAAATTCCTCTCCACCCCATGACGTCTCATTGGATCATGGGAAAGAGTCTGGTGTGGCAGATGACCAGCTTGAGGGGCAGGTGGCACTTTCTGCATTTTTATCCGGGCACTTTGCATGAGAGGTTCTCTGCGGAGGGTTGGAGGGAGCCGGAGAGCGGAATGTCCCGGGGGTTCTTGCTGGGCAGTTCCTAAGCTGCCCGCGTGGAGCCTACACGTCTCCACCTGTGATCGTGGCATATTCTCTCTCATTTTTTCTTGCTATATGTCATCTTAAAGATGACAATTTTTGCCTTTATATTTATTTATACCCCTCCTACCGCCATAAAAGATTTGAGGTTGCTTACAATTCAAAACGCAGATACAGTAAAACCCGAAGCCATTAACAGCAAAGGAAAAAGATCAGAGCCAAGTACAAAGGAGGAGGGGGAGGAAGAAGGAGAATAATTATACCAGAGGGGAAAAAAAACTCAGATTAAGGAAAGCTAATGCAATTGAGAACAAAACCCAGCTCCCAACTCCCTGGTAGCTTGGTGGGCGGCTGCCAGCTATTGCAATAACTATAGATTATTGCACCTCAAAGGCAGGTTTAAAGGCCTGCAGAGGACTCACTGGCTCTGCGAGCTTGGTCAAGCTACTACATCTCCCTGAATTTCTGTTTCCTCATCTGTAAAATGACGATGAAGTCACTTCATCACCGGGTTCTTGTGAGAATGCAATTCAACAACGATGACAGCGGCTGTCACTTCCACAGCAAGCGCCGTGTGCCAGCTGCTGTTCCAAGTGTCTCACAGAGACACCTTTAATCAATTCTAAGATGAATTTTCCCCACATTTTTAACATCCCTGACACCGATAAAAAAGGCATTGTCATATTATTTAGCAGCATTTTTTCTTTCTTTCTTTCTTCTAAAATAACGGTGCATTGTGGATTAGATGAAAGATGTTATTAACTCGTTAAAGCTTCCCAATATAACTTTATAAAGTAGGTACTATTTTTGTTCCATTTTACAGATGAGGAGACTGAGGCATAGAGATTTTAAATGACTTGTTTTTGAGCTATTGTTGGCAAGCGGTGGAGCTGGGAAGAGATCCTAGGGTATTTGACTCCACCACTAGACTATGCTGCCTTCCAACAGAAATTTCAGCAGCAAACATTTTAGCAAAGCTTTCACCGTTCGGCACTGGGGGTGTAGGGTGAAAAGATACGTACTCGTCCTAAAGCATTGGACTCTAGTGTGAAGACCGACATGTAAACAAGTCATAATATCTCAAGTCAGTAAGTGGGTCAGTGGAAGTACTACGCCATTCAAGGCATGGAGGCAGAGGAGGGAGAGATGATTAATTTTTCTCAAGCCTCAGCCCCAGGGCTTAGCCCTGTAGCAGAAAATACCCTCTGGCAGGTCAGGAGAGGTGTGTGTTTTCTTGGCTCAGGGAGGAGTCTGCTGGGTGGGTCTCCAAGTGACACCAACCTTAGTGGGCACGTTCTCAGTGGCACAGGACCAATAGCACAAGCACCTCACCGGTGGCCACTGCTTACATGGGTGGTAGAAGAAAGCTGAGGTGAGCAGATCTTGGGGGGCATCGTGCTGTCAGACAAGATTTGGAAGTGACCTTCACGACAGAGGCAAAGGGAGGGAAGTCTAGCCGCCCATGTTAGGGCTGCAGGTTCTGACCCCGGACACCCCAGCTAGGAGAGTGGTGAGTCAGGTAAGGACCTGAAAAAGGAAAAAAGAGGAAGGGAAACAGGAACAAATCACTTATTTGTAGTAAAAAAAAAAAAATAAAAAATAAAAAATGCAGCTTCCAAAGGAATGGGACAATGGTTTTTGGGATGCAGTGAGGGGCAGTGGAAAAATCAGCTGAGTTGGAGGGAGAATCCCTGACTTTGAGACCCAATTTTGCCTCTTGGGAGCACATTATCCTTTGAGTCTCAATTTTACCATCTGTCTAATGGGCAAAACAACATAACACTTACCTACCTCACATGGTTGTTGCAATGTCAATTAAGATAATATATGTGAAAGTACTTTCCAAATGAAATAATGCCATGCAAATGTGAGTTATTACCGTGGTGTTTCTAGCCAGGTACTGGCTCTGTGTGCTTGGACAAGTTACTACAGGGTGAAAGGAGAAGCAGGCAGGAAACAGAACTCGCCCGGTCTCGGGCAGTCACTAAAGGGGCTTGACTTAGACCGCAAAGCTCCTTCAGGCCGGGAGGTCTCAGTGATCTCCCCCACTTTCGCCACAAAGTGAGGAAGTTTGGGGGCTGCTCTAGAGAGCCCCTCCTCCAGAGTTCGGGGACTCTGCCCTGTGGACGGGGACCATGGGGACAGGATCCTGGCCTAGGGGAAGGAGTCACACTGCAATGACAGCTTTCCACATATCTTTTTCCATGAATAAGGAAAGTTTAGCAGCCGGTAAATCAGGACTTGAACCAAACCAAACCAAACTGAAACAAATCCGCAGTGACAGAACTTCCCCGATAAAGGACACTTTCTACAAAGCCTGTATTAGGAAAGCGTCTTCTAGACCAAACAAGAATGGGACAGAAACGCCAGTGAACTAGAGTCCCTGCCCTCAGGCAAGGAGGTTCCTTTTGGTGTCGCCCACAGGAGGGAGCGGGCCACCAGGAGGCCTGGCCTCCAAGTCCAAGGGCGCCCTGCTACTCCGGGGACTCCAGAAGCGACTCCACCTTTGCTGGCCTTTCCTGGGAGAAGGAAGCAGGAAGTGGGAGGAGAGAGAGGAGGAGAAGGAAGAAGCCTGAGAGCGGGAAGGGTAAAGCTAAAAGGAGGGTTGAGGAAGTGGGGAGGAGGAGGAGGGAGTGAGGCGGAGAGAGCGGCCCGGCGGGAGGGGAGGACCGAGGGGCCATTTGCACGTCGGGGCAGGAGTCTCCCCCACCTCTCGAGGGTCCCCTCCGCGGCCCAGTCTCGGGGTCCCCCACCCTCCGCACTCCCCACCCTTCTGGGAGCCGGGGCCCTCCGAGCCGGGGCCTGCCTGCGCTGGCAGCAGACAAAAGGCCGCGTCCGCGTTGCAGAATGTGTCGCTTTGCCAGAGGGCCGGGCAGGGCGGCCGGGCCAATCCCGGGCGAGCCGCAGCCTCCGCGGAGGGGGCCTGTCAGTCACCGGGAACCCTCCGTGAAAGGGGCCCCTTGTCAACTTCCCCTGCCTTTGAAGTGACTGGTTTGGAGGTGCTCAATTAAAAGCCCATCAGTCTGTAAGTAAATCAACGCCTATCAGGCTTGTCACATCAAACAAACGATTATTACCCCGGCCCGCCCACGCCATTAATCAGGCTGTTCCTTCTTGACGGCTCAGGGTCAGGGCCGCGTAAATCCCGTCCTGGATCGCGGCCACCTGGATCGGGATGAAAGCGGTGGCGCAACCTGCACGGCCACACTCGGGCCTTTCCCAGAGGCCCCAGGGAGGGCGGAGGGGCCGGAGGAGGGAGACGGAGCCGGAGAGCCGTCTGGGGACAGGGCCATATGCAGAGCGGCCATGGGACCGGAACAGGAAGAATTGAAGGAGCCGGAGAAGGGAAAGACGCCAAGATAGAAATCAGTGGAAGGGAGAACAAAAGTGGCTGAGGCAGGTGCCCTGAAAACTCACTCAGAATGTTGTCAATGGATAAATGCTTCCAGAAGACAAGGAGGTCTCTGAATGCAGTCTCCCTGACACTAGGTTCTGAGTCTCGGAGTTAGACAGGGACCAGGACAGGCCGATGCCCGCCCCCGGGCTGTCCCTTAGCCAGGGGAGTGGCGGTGTGGAGGACACAGAGCTCAGGGCTTCGCTAAGCAGTGCCCTGAATCAGAAGTCCAAGGGCGTGATGGCCAGGGCTTGATTTCTGCAGTCGAACGGTGTGAACAGACACACTGGACCAGGCGGTCAGGTTCTCATACTCTGCAGAGCGAGTCCCCAAGAAACACTTTGTTCCAGGCCACCTGTGGGTTGGCTTGTGGATTCTTTCTGCCCCTGAGATCAAGCTTCTGACTTTCCCCACCGCAGATGGGGAAAAAAAGGGCGGGAGTGGGGAGAAGCACAGACAAGACAGCTTGAAGTTCCGGCTGGAGGAGGGGTGGGGCGGGAGGTGCCGGGTGGAGAGGAGGGGGAGGAGGGAGGTCGAGCATCCTGCTTGCAAGAACAAGGCATGCTTTTTAAGGGAAAGAAAGAAGAGTCTTTCCCCAAAAGGCGGTTCCAGAGGTGCCCCAAGGCGTAGCTCGCTCTCACTCGTGATGTTCCGTATTAAAATGGGCCATCACGTGCCTTCCCCATCCTTGGAGAAATAATTCTCCAGAGAAAACAGGAGATGGGAGCGGAGCAGGGGAAACCGAGGACGGGAACTGCTTCTGCTGGGTGAACTCTTGCTAGACACAAGAAGAAAATTCTTGAAGATACTCAAGACATTTGCACTCATCCCTGTTCTCCCTCGTGGATGGTTGAGAGCTGCTCACTGCAAATGGCGCAGACAGGCCACCACCACCACTGCTGCTCTTGGGGCTTGCTGGCAAGGGCTGTCTCCCGAGCCAGCTGCCCACTGCTGCCCTGCACACGCAGCCATCGGTCATCAGGACACAGCCGCATGTTCCTTACTCCTCTGCGTGGAGAGAGAGAAATGATGGCCCATCCCAGTGGCCGCGAGGCCTTTCACAGAGCTGAAAAATGGTGGCAATGGTGTGTGGATACATGCCGGGATTATCTGTCACTCCTATTTTCATCCATCCGACCCCAGACTTGGTATTTAGTGAGCACTTACAACTCACAGGCCCTTTTCCCCGTCCCAGATTACGACAGTGAATATGATGGGCAAGGTCAAGGCGTGTGTGGGAGCCTGTACCAAGAACCTGGGTCTTTGACTTCATCTTTATTTGTCGCGGGTGCACCCAGGGTACAGATACTGGCTCAGCAGCTTTGATGTCTCAGTAATATGCACCAGAAAGAGGTAAAGAAGAATCAGAAACAAATTTTATCCTCTTGGAGGAGAAAACAGACATGTTCATGACTAAATCCAATGCATTTATAAAATGGTAGGTACCCTGAGCCAGGAAGGGTGGGAGAGCTTTCAGAGACAGAAGGTAATTTATCCAGGTTATTTCTTAGTGAAGGGTTGGAATTAAGAAACGTGGCAACTGTTCATAGCAACTTTTTAATATACTCTGTGATATAGTACAGTGTGGGCTTCCTCTTTATTGTTATTGTCATTGGCAGTAATGACAGCATAATTCGTTGTCATTGTAATTACAGACGCATCACAACACCTCTCTCTGTAAGGCAGGTGTCCCTAACACTCTGGAACTCCGTGTCAGGCCTCTTCAGAGGTCAGGAGTGTGGAGGACAACTCCCAGAACTGGAAGCCATGCTCCTTAAAAGAGGCAGAGCTGTGCAGAGGTGCAGTGAGCCCAGACTGCTATTCAAAAGCAGGCTGCAAATGCCTGCTCCGCTGCTCGCCTGCTGTGAGGCCAGGGCCAAATCGCTTGAACTCGCTGTGTGTGTTTCCCCGTCTGTTAAATTGGGGTGATAACAGCCCGGGCCTCATAGGGTTACATGACAATTAAATGCATGTAAAGCATTCACAACAGTGCCCAACAGATAGTGTACACTCAATAACGCCTGTCATTGTTATTACCCTGCCTCACGCAAAGTGGTCTCTTGAAGACACACTCAGCACGATGCTAGGAGGGCCCTTATTAAATGAATGCAATTGTCTTCTTGTATTTAAACACCAGTGAGAGTTATTTATATTAATTTTGCTTTAAAAATTCTTCCTGAGTTCATACATATTTGAAGAATTTGTTTTTGCTAACATAATATGTCTATTAGCATTTAATGTGCTATTGGATGCACATAAAAGGGTATATGCCTTGCATATGTAAATTCAAAGCCCCTGTATGCTCCTTTCCTGTCCCACCTCCTGGTCTTTCTCTAGAAGTGACCACTATCCTGAATTGTGTGTTTATTATCCCTTTGCTTTTTTTATTTTTTTTTTAAAAAGCTTTGCTTTGTAAAAAATTAAAGTATACATCATAATAATAAAATGCACAAATCTTAAGTGTATAGCTTGATTAATTTTTACACAGCATACACTTACGTAACCACAGTCGGATGAAGGCACCAAATGTTACTGGGATTCCAGAAACATCTCTGGTGCCCCTTCCTGGTCAATCTTCCATCCCAAGGTAACTGCCGTTCTGATTTATGTCACCATGGATTAATTATGGAATTATGAAGCATATACTCTTGCCTTTCATTCAGCAATATATTTGCAAGATTCCCCATGTTGTTGTGTACATCCCTAGTTCATTCTTTTTCCTGGGTAAGTGGTATTCCATTGTGGGAATAAGCCACATGGTTTATTCATTCATTCTACTGTTAACAGACATTTGCGTTGTGTCCATTTTCTGGCTATCATAAATAAAGCTGCCGTGAACTTTCCTGTCCACATCTCTTGGTATGCATATGTAGTCATTTCTGTTGGGTATGACGGGAGTGTAATTGCTCTGCCACCAGATATGTACATGTTATAGTTTATACTTTCGAAAGCAGCTGGACCGACTTACTCTCCGCTAGCAGTGTGAGCGTTCCAGTTGCTCCACGTCATCGCCAACACTTGGTATTGTTAGTTACAAAGCTTTTTTTAGCCATTTTGGTAGGTGTAGTGGGCTATGCATTTCCCTTTATCTCTTTTTTAGTTGCATCCAATAACTTTTGGTATATTATTTTCACTGCCATTCAATTTAAAAAATTTTCTGGCCTCCATATATATGTATTGTATGTATCTTTCCTCAAACTATGTGCTTTTCTTTTCTCTTTATTAATGGTATTCTTTTGTTGACTAGAAGCTTGATATTTTAATGTGATTTTTTTTTTTTTACTTTGACCCATGGGTTATTTAGAAAAGTATATTCTTTAATTTTCAAACATCTGGGAATTGCCTAGTTATCTTTTGGACTTTTTGCTCAATTTCACTGTCATCAGAGAATATACTCTGAATAATTTCAATACTTTAGAATTTCCTTGGATATGTTAAAATCTCCAACTATTCTTTCAGATCTGAATTTTTCTCCCTTAGTTCTGATGGTTTTTGCTTTATATATTTTGAGGCTACATTATGTGTATACAAAGTTAGAATTGCTGTTTCCCTATTGAATTGATGCCTTTATCATCAAGAAATATTATTCTGTAAAACTGCTTGCCCTAAAGTTTACTTTGTCTGATACTTGTCTAGCTACACCAGCTTTCTTTTGGTTAATGTTTGCTTGGTGTACCTTTTTCTATCCTTCATTTTCAATCTTTTCTAGTTATTTGTTTCTACATAACAAACCATCCCAAAGCTTAGTGGCATAAACCAATAATCATGTTATTATCCTCATAGGTTTTGTGAGTCAGGAATTCGGACAAGGCATAGCGTAGCAGAGATGCCTTATCTCTGCTCTACGTTGTGTGGAGTCTTGGTTGGAAAGACCTGAATGACTGGGGGAGACTTCTTCACTCCATATTGGCTACCTGGACTGGGTAACTTGAGGCTGTTGACTGTAGTGCCTACAGGTGGCCTCTCCAGGGAGTCTGAGCCTTTTTTTTTTTTTTTTAATAACATGGCAGCCTTGGGTCATGCTTCTTGCACTGTGGCTCACAGTTTCAAGAGTGACTGTTTCACCAAACAAGGCATAAATTGCATAGACTTTTATGACCTAGCCTCAAAAGTCATAGTGTTGCTTCTGCTATATTCTATGGGTTGAAGGAACCACAACCCTGCCCAGATTGGGGAGGGGAGGTAGACCTCACTTCTTAACGAAAGAAGTGCCAAAAAATTTGTGGCTATGTTTTAAAACTACTACACAACTCTTCTTTCTGTATCCTTATATTTAAGGTTTTCTTTCTTTATTTATTTTGAGGAAAAGGACACAGGAGTTTATTAATTTGCCAGCAAATGAGAAGGTTGGCAGACTCCCATCTCAAAGTACCAACGTCCTCGAGGTTTTATTTATTTTTATCCAGTCTCACAATTTTTGTCTTTTAATTGGAGTCTTTGGATCATTTATATTTAAAGTGATTAGTGATATTACAATTTAGACCTATCATCTTACAATTTATTTTCTATTTGTTCCATATTTTTTTTTGTTAATTTTGTTCTCCGTTCTTTCCTTCTTTTACGTCATGCATTTAAAAAACCTACTCCATTTCCCTACTCTGCAAGCTTGTTAATTGTACCTTCTTTTATTATTCTTCAGTGATTACCCTAGAATTTGCATGTCATCTTTGCTCAGGGGCCATGCTAACCTTCTCTATATCATTCCGATTTTAGCGTATGTGCTGCCAAATAGAAGACAATGATTACCCTAGAGATTGCAGCATGTATCATTATTTTATTATAATGTACCTTAAATTAGTACAGTTGGCCCTCTGTATCCAGGGGTTCCACATCTGTGGATTCAACCAACCTGGGATCAAAAATATTCAGAAGAAAAAATGGATGCTTGCATCTGTACTGAACATGTATGGACTTTTTTACCTTGCCCTTATCACTAAACAGTACAGTATAACAACTATTTACATAGCATTTATATTATATTAGGTATTATAGATTATATGTAAATATGACACCATTTTATATAAGGGACTTGAGCATCTGTGGATTTTGGTATCTGAGGGAGATCCTAGAACCAAACCCATGGATACTTATGTCATGTCCTGAATGATACAAGAACTTTACAACACTTTAACTCCATTTACCCTCCTGCCTCGTGTGCTATTGTTAACATATATTTAATTCTCTATATATTTTGAATGCCATAAGACATTAGTATTATTGTTTTATATGGTAAACATTAATTTAAATTTATCCATAATTTTTGCCTTTTTGGTGTTGATTACTCCTTCTTACATTACTGTGTTTTTATCTGGGATTATTTTCTTCCTGAAAAAGTCCCTCTAGTGTTTCTTTTAATTCAGATATGCTAGTGATAAATTCTCTGTTTTTGTTTGCCTGAAAATGTCTTTAGTATGCCTTAATTTTTGAAGGATATTTAACTGAGTATAGAATTTTAAGTTGGCAATTATTTCTTTTCAGCACTTTCAACAATTTTCTTTAACTATCTTCTGGTTTTTATTTTAAAAAATTACTTAGCTATCAGTTTTATTGTGTTTTTCTTCCCCTCTGGTTGCTTTTAAGATGTTTCTCTTTGTTTTCTTTTTGTTTTTAGCAGTTTTTCTGTGATATATGTAGGTGTGCTCTTTTTTTGTATTTGTGTTGCATGAGGTTTATAGAAATTCTTTATTCTGTAGCTTGATGTCTTTCATCATTTTTGAAAAATTCTCTGCCAGTATTTCTTTAAAAATTGCTTCTACCCCATTCTCTCTCTCCTTTGCATCTGGGAGCCAATTACAAATTTGTGAGATGTTTTTACCATCTCTCTGTGTTGCTTATGCTCTTTTTTTTCCCATCATTTTTCACTCTTTTGTCTCTGTGCTTTGCTATTCTCTCTTGGCTATGTTTAATCTGCTTTTGAGCCCATCTATTAAATTCTTAACTTCAGTAATTTTATTGTTTTAGTTCTAGAATTTCCATTGACTCTTTTTTTCCCTTTGGTAAAATTCTCTATCCTTTCCTTTATTTTCTTGAACATATTAATAATAGTTATTTTAAAGTCCCTGTTTGATAACTCCAATCTCTGCCATCACTGTTTTTTCTAGGATTTGTTTTTTTCCCCCCTCTTGGTTTTTTAGTCATTTGATCTTATTTCTTGGCATACCTGGTAATTTTCAATTGAAATCTAGAGATCATGTACGAAAAATTGTAGTTTCTGATGATGTTATCTTCCTTCAAAGATTATTTAATTTTCTTATGACAGGGAGATAGAGTATTTTCAAATCATCCTTATACAGTTGAGGATGGGTCTAGGAGCTTTGTTAGGTTGGTCTATTTATAGTTGTCCCTATTCCAAGATTCCTAGGGGAGGGTGCTCCTTACTTCTAGAGCATAACTCACTTCTAGCGACGTAGCTCTTCTGGGATCTCAACTGACATCCTGAAGTGTCTGCCAGGTCCCTTCCATGTCAATGGCCCTTGATCTTCAACCTCGGACGCCCTAGCCTTCTTCTGCAAACCCCGCTGCTGCTCTGCCCTCAGCCGTCGTCGCTTCACATCATGAGATGCCAGGTGACCTAAAGGAAAAGTTAGAGCGAGATGGATGGCTTACCTCACTTCCCTTTTCCATGTGCTCTTGGCCCCGCCAATCCTGCCAGACTTGGCTGCTCTCTGATGCTTCTGCACAATTGTTTTGTGTGATTCTTTTTCCCCTCCAGGCCTCTTCTTCCTGATAATGTTTTATGTGTTTAATCTAAGCATTATAGGCATTATCAGTGGAGTGGAAGGGTTTGCCTGACATTCCCATGCTTATAAAACAGTTTTATCACATGTATATGTTTATATAAGCAATTTTCTTGATTTTGAGATTTATAAGAAATGGTATCATATTGTGTATTAGTTTTGTCTTGCTGAACAACAAATGACCCCCAAACTTGGTGGCTTCAGACAATAAATATTTATCTCAGAACTTTTTGTGGATCATGTACTTGAAAGTGGCTCAGCTATATGGTCCTGGTTTGGGATTTGTTTCATGAGGTTGATGTTAAAATGTTCATAGGGGCCTCAGTCATCTGAAGGACTTCACTAGGACTGCCGGATCTTCTTCTAGGATGGCCCAAGTTGTTGTTGGATACTGTCAGGAAGGCTAAATTCCTCCCCACGTGGGCCTCTCCACATGCTGCTTGAATGCCCTTATGATTGGTGATTGGCTTTTCCAGAACAAATGATACAAGAGAGAAAAGCAGAGTGGCAACATCTTTTTTTGATTTAGTCTTGGAAGTCACATATCACTTTTGCCGTATTCACTAGACATGAGTCACTAAATCTGGCCCATATTTAAGAAGAGGGAAATTAGTCTCTGCCTTTGGAAGGGCAGGAGTGTCAAAGAATTTGCGAACACCTTTAAGAATTGCCACATATCGTAGGTAGGTTTCCGGGATTTGCTTTTTCACCCAACATTGTGTTTCCAAGGTTCATCCATGTTGCTGCAAGTAGCTGTAATTCATCTCTCTTTGCTACTTTGTAATATTCCACAGTGTGAACGGACCACAGTTTATGGCTCCGTTGTCTTGTTGATGGTCCTGTGGTTTGTAGAACCATTTAAAGGAAACAGTTCATCTTAAGCTTCTTGAAAGCATTTCAGATAATTAATCCTGTAGTTATTTTGGGCCTAGAAAGCAGGCCAGTACAATGTGTTTGGACCACGCTGGCAATGGACTATTTCAATGGTGAAGTGTTGGAATGTGCTGTGAATACAACTTCTCCATTATGACCTTACTCTGTGCACCCAGAGGAGCCCATTAAAATTTCAGAACTATTTGTTTGTAGTTGTTTTGGCCATGGGGGTGAGTAGCCGGTCTCACATTGGGCACAAAAAGATTAGGAGCTGGACTGGATCGGCCCATTCCTTATAGAGTGCAATGCAGGCAGCATGAGAAGACCAGACGTAGTTTTTCCGTCGAAGCCATGAATGAGATTGGAGTCAAAACACAGGAAGCTGGGGCCTGTGTGTGCTTATGGTCTCCTGGGAGGCAATTCCAGCTCCAAAACCCACGTACATCATCTGGAGTCCGTGAGACAATTACTCAAAGTGGCTGAGTGCCACCTGCTCTTTTGCCGGAGCGTGGACATCTGCAGTGGAAGCGGCGTGGGGGAGTGGGGGGGATACAAACTGCCTTCAGAGTGACCTGGGTTTGGATCCCGGCTTTGACACTTACTAGATCTTTACAATAGACAACTTATTTAACTGCTTTCGTCTTCAATTTTTTCATCCGCAAAGTGGGCATGTGCTATGGTTTGGATTTTTGTTCCCTCCGAAACTCATGCTGAAACTCGATGAATCCCCAGTGCGGCAGTATTGAGGGCTGGGGCCTTTCAGAGGTGATTTAAGAGGTGACGAAATCCTTTTAAGGATTATCACAAGGATGGGACTAGTGGCTTTATAAGAAGAAGAGAGACCTGAGCTAGGAGGCTCAGCCCCTTCACATATGACACCCTGAGCTGCCTCAGGACTTTGCAGAGAGTCCCCACCAGCAAGAATGCTCTCACCAGATGCAGCTCCTTCATCTTGAACTTCTCAGCCTCCATAACTGTAAGAAATAAATTCCTTTTCTTTAAAAATTACCCAGTTTCAGGTATTCTGGTCTAAGCAACAGAAAACAGACTAAGACAGCATGCTAGTACCTTCCTTACTAGATTTTTGTGAGAATAATATGCCACATTGTATTGAAGAGGACTAGGACAATGCCCCGCAAAGTTAGATGGTCACTAAAGGACAGCTTTGTGTCCTTGTCATCGTCGTCATCACCACGTAAGAAAGCTTTGGAGGTAAGTAGGGTTCTGGGTCTCTCCGGGGCTCTTTGCTGTTGTTACGCCGTGAGTCCCTGCGCGAGTTATTGGTATTGCCGTTTCCCAAGGCTCAGTCATTACGTTAGGGCTTGTTCCTCAAAGAGGGAAGGAGAAGGGTTCTGCCTAATTAGGAGTAGGGTAGTCAGATTTAGAGTGAGGTCTGCTCTAACATGTAGTCAAATGCTGTGCATTGCCAGTCAATTCGAAAAGGAAGACATGCTATATAGCAATTTGCGCCAGGGAAATCCATACATAACAAAAGGTTCTCCTCAGTGCTGCAGGACTTAAAGTTGTCCCTGAATTCAGCTGACTTTTAAATGTATTGACAGATGACGTACACACAGGACAACAAGAAGAGAACAGTTTGGGGAGACTACCAGGTCCTGGGGAGATGAACTGATGACGGGCCATTGCTTTGGTTTTGTGCTCTAGTTCAAGGTAGAGGTCCACAGACCAAGGTTTATGATCAATCAGTGTCTTACATACTCTTGTTCATTGGTTGGTTAATTTATTTATGAAACATTTTCAGAATATCACCGACGCGCCCGGCATCCAACACTGTGTTAAACACAGAAAAATCTATCATCCGTCTACCTGTCTACACAAACTGCTACGAGGAGCCTTGAGTTCAGCAAGTTCCTTTATATGGTTTATATATGTGAAAGCAACTATAAAACAGGGAATAAAGTGGTGAGGTCACAAGGTCATAAGAGATGCACCAGTTAAATTTTACGGGAGTTCAGGGGAAGCGAGACAATTGCTGAAGACGGGAAAACGGACAGTGCGAAGCTTCCTGCCTGGTCTTTTCGCTTCCAGACCCACTTCTCTCCATTTCATTCTGCATGTTATCGCCATACTAATCATGCTAAAACACCAATTGCAGCATGTTCTGCCTTTTTTTCAAAACTCCTAAGTGATTTCTGTTTCCACCTGCACTGGTTTCAAAGTCCCTTTCAGATTTCTCAATTATCTCTACCTCTGCAGCTTAAATTTCTTTCTTTTTTTTCCGGGATGGGGTGGGGTGGGCGAATGGTGGGGTCTATAAACTGCCTGCCCTGGTTTTGGATTTCCTCATATATTTTGTGATTTGGGCCTGAGTGCACCTTCCCCTGAGGATGTCATCTGTGGAATTTCTTTGCTGTTCATGTGCTGGGTTGTGGCGGCCTGTCTGGGGGCCATTACTGAGCTCATTTCTGCCTGGGGCCTGTGGCTTCCTGCACTGAGGGATAACTTGATTTAGGGGTTTTACCTCGAGAGGCAAAGGACTTTCTCACGTGGCCTTGGAGCTGTATCCTGAGCTCATGAACGAAGACGTTCTAATTTCTGTTTATGGATAGCTTGAGCTCTGCAGTCCATGCTTGGGAGGTCATGAGGCCTGTGACCTTGACTTGGCACAAAACCAGGCCCCTGTAGCTTGTGTTTTATGGATGCCTTGGAGGCTTTATGCAGATAACTCCCTAAACCTGCGTCTGTAGTCCTGACCTGATCCCTGACCGAATCCCAGAGCTGTAGGCTCCACCGTCCAGCTGTCCGTCTGTCATCTGTATTTGGCTGTCTTATGGCATCTCAGATTTCACATGGACAAAATATTAACTGATTTGTTAGCATATATGTTAAACACCCCGCCATGACTTCCATGACATGCGTATGAATAAACGCTTATCAGTGCCCGTTACATACTCCGTACTTTAATGGCTGCTGTGTCACGTGTGCCGTGATCTATGTGTGCATTGTCGCTACAGAGATCTGTGCACCACACAGCGTGTGTGTACGTAGACCACAGTTACCTTGATCACCCCAGATAGGCTTTGCTTTAGATGTTCCAACAATCTCAAGATTTATAAGAAAGTGCTTCTGAGATAACAGTGGTCCTAACACTAAGTGCCTCCCGCTTCTTGACCGCACTTGGTCACTCTTCCTTTCTTGTAAACTTTGTCCTGCTTCGCTTACGACAGCAGAGGAAGAGAGCTTTATAGCTTTCCCCCTAATCCAGAGTTTTGAAAAGTGTGGTTCGCCAATGCCATGCATCAAGGTCACCCAGGGTACTTGCTAACAAGAGTGTTTCTTGGACTCTCCCAAACTAAACTTTCTGGGCCCAGAAATGCCTATTTTTAACAAGTTCTTTGGGTTTTTCTTAAGTGCACTGTGGTTTGAGAACCACTGTCCAAATCCCTTTTCTCCTTTGGCAATTCTTCCAGAATATTTATGAAAGAGACCATTCCCGGGAGCCCAGGAGAGAGGGAGTTGGCTCACGGCTATTGCCTCCCACACTAAAGTTGCCAGGAGAGCCGGGGGACCTGGTCTGCCTACATTTAGTGTCCGCGAACATCTTGCTGAGCTGTAGCATTGGACCCTGCTGGAACTTTCCAGAACAATTACTACTTTAAAAAAATTTCTCAGTGATTTTCATCTTATTGGTCTAAACACATAACATTGAGAGGAGGATGATGAAGCTTAGATGTCATTATAGGTTGACCAACTGCCCTCGTTTACTCAGGACTGAAGGAGTTTTCTGGGAGGCAAGACTTTCAGTGCCCAAACCAGGAAAGTTCTGGGCAAACTAGGATGAGTTGGCCACCCTGGCAAACATGTCTTCCAAATCAGTTTATGAGGTGAAGCTAAACTCGTCAGGAAATAGTAGATTTGAAATCTATGTGGCTCATAAAGCAAGGAAGACTAATTTGGGATGAAGTGTATTTTGGGATTAGTCAGATTTGTGGTAAAGTATTGAACAGATCATGGCGTTGAAGAATGGGAGGTTTCTCTCCCCCTTTGATAAAGGTTGTGTATCCGCCATGTTGTATGGGTGGCTGCTCTTTTTAAGTCATGTTGGGTTTGACATCAGTGGTGGGAACATGGTTGGTCAGGGTGAGGGACGTTTATGTCATAGTTCTGAGAGGAGGCTGTCTTTCCTGACCTAACAATGGGTTGTTTGGTGCCTTGTTGCACGTTCCTAAGTTGTGGTGAGAGCACACAAAGGTCGTTCAATCTATTGGGGGGCGGAGGATGGCACTGCCCACATCTGACCGGAAGTCTGTGGTCAGATGCGGGGCTGGTGTTCTTCCTGTTTTCCCTTTCTGCATCCTCCTTAGCAGGGTTGACTTATCCATTAAGCAGGTAGGACAGTGCTCAGTGTCCATCATACTTCAAGGACCCATGAAAATGTTTTAATTTATTTAAAATGATGAGGAAAAAAATCTTCTAGATTGAAGAAAATGTTTTTATATATAACATTAATACATTCATATTTATACCAGTGCAGTCATGAAATGCATTTTAAATATAAACACTTATCTATTTGTTTATTTAGAAACAGGATATGTTTGTTATGTTTGTTATGTTGCCCAGGCTGGACCCAAACTCCTGGGCTCAAGAGATCTTCTCGCCTCAGACTCTTAAGTGGCTTGGACTACAAGCATGTGCCACTGTGCCCAGCATAATATAAACATTTAAATAAAAATTTAAGTAATTATTGTTTTTTGTTCATAGAGAAAATGGCCCATGAAGACAAGTTCCTAGGTTCCATAAAAGTCACAGGGTGGCAGCTGTCAGCCACTGTGGAGTGGGGCAGAGGGAAAGCCAGTCCCTGAAGCCATTTGGGCGTGGCTGAGGGGAAGAGCACGGGAGGACATCCCACAATGTGGACCAGCAGTAGCAGAATAGATGCGTGTTGGGAACACGAGACATGTGCCATGCCTGGAAGATGAAGGGTTTGCAGAGGAGGGAGGTTGGTCAGGCTCACTTGTGGGTAACTGATCAGGGGTGTGAGCTCTGCATAGCAGTGGCTGTTCTCTGATGCGATTTCCTGGTGTCCTGTGGCAAGCGTGCTATTGTTTCTTTAATATTCATTCTCCTCTTCTTCCTTCAGTAGCAACCTCCTTTGGTTGTGGGTTGAATTGTGTTTCCTTTGAAGATAAGTTCAAGTCCCAACTCCTGGTACCTGTAAGTATGGCCTGATTTGGAAATAGAATCTTTGTAGATATAATCAAATTTAAGATGAGGTCATACTATTAAATTTATTGGACGTGGGAAAGGAAAGGACGTGAGAAAGGAAAAGAGGCCGGGCACGATGGCTCACACCTGTAATCCTAGCACTCTGGGAGGCCGAGGTGGGCAGATTGTTGGAGTTTGGGAGCTCGAGACCAGCCTGAGCAAGAGCGAGACCCCATCTCTACTAAAAAAATAGAAAGAAATCAGCTAGACAACTAAAATATACTTATATATATATAAAAAAAAATTAGCCGGGTACGGTGGCGCATGCCTGTAGTCGCAGCTACTTGGGAGGCTGAGGCAGGAGGATCACTTGAGCCCAGGAGTTGGAGGTTGCTGTGAGCGAGGCTGACTCCACGGCACTCTAGCTGGGGCAACAGAGTGAGACTCTGTCTCAAAAAAAAAAAAAAAGAAGAAGAAAGGAAAAGAATATTTGTATACAGAGACACAGAGGCCATGTGACAATGGAGGCAGAGACTGTAGTTATGCAGCCGCAAGTCAAGGAATACCAAGGATTTCCAGCTCCCACCAGAAGCCAGGAAAGAGACAGGGGACCGTTTCTCCCTCAGAGCCTTAGAAGGAACTGACTCTGCCCACACTTTCATTTCAGACTTCTGGCTTCTTGAACTGACAGAGAATAAATCTCTGTTGTGTAAAGCCACCCAACTTGTGGGACATTGTTATGACCACCCTAGGAAACCAATACGCCACCTGAATTTTGCTAGGCGAACAGCCACCCAGAAGAAAGAATACATTGTCCAGCTTCCCTTGCAGCTAGGTGTCTACATTCCTGTTACCAGGTTCCAGGCATTGGGATGCCCCCTCAGCAACATGTGCAACTTCCCAGTTGTACCTTTAAACAAAGGGGAAGGATGCTGCCTTGCTTTGCTCTTTCCCCATTCCAGCTGGGAGGTACATGTCTTGGTGGAGCTAAGCGGCCATCTTAGATTACAAAATGGAAACCACATGCTCAGGCTGTCAGAGCTGTACGCTGGGAGGAACCTGGGTTCCTAATATTGTGGAGCTGCCCTATTGCCCTGTATTATTTATACTTGAATTCTTATGTGAGAGAGAAATAAACTATCATGTTTGAGCCACTATTATTTTGACTTTTGTTGTAGCAACTGGATGTTTTCCCTAAGTAATGCAGTTCTCCTTTATACTCAGGATCTTTGCTTCTGTGCAATCTCTCTCAGGTGCTGTTATTTGAAAAGGACATCTGGCCCCACCGTCAAGAAGAACAATGTTTTGAGTTTTAAAAAATTATTATTTTTATGATGCAGATTGCATTTAATCTTTCCTCTCCCCATCCAGCGAGAAACATCCACGAATGGGCCAGCGCCAGGGGAAGGCTGTTGCCAGGAGAAATCTCCTTATGGGGCTTGAGTGAGCAACCTCGACCTCATGATCAGCCAAGTTCATGAGGCTCTGCCTTTCACTCAGCAGATTCCTCGCCAGATTTGGGTGCTCTGTCATCCTCCAATTCTCTTCCTGCCAGAACAGGGGGAGGGCAGGGGAATGAGGTGTCCTTTGCTGTTTCCAGTAACCAGCTCTTCTTTGCTAAGAGCAGAAATGACCTTCATAGTCTTCTTGGGCACAGTTGGGTATTTCTTCTTGGAAATGGTTCCTCTTTATTTTTCCATGGAATATGTCAATAAAGCTTCTCGAGTAAGACTTATGAAGTGTGTGTGAGTGTGTGTGTGTGTGTGTGTGTGTGTGCACGCGTTTGCACAGGGTGGAAAACAATGGGTGAGATGTGGAATGGAATGGAAAGAGATCTGACACTTGCAGGGTGTCTTATTTATGGCAAGTGCTTTACCAGACATCGCACCATTAAACTCTCCAGACAACCGTGAGAGACGGGAATTACTCTCCATTTCTTAAATGCACATAAACTGATACACACCTAGGTCGATAGCCTGTAAGTGGCATTTGACTTCAAAACTGTGTTTGTCTTCAATGAACTTTTTCCGTACAAATGAATTACACCCTCTGTTTTGTCTGTAAAGCATAATGGGAAAGTGGAAATTCTATAAATACTTGGCCAATCTGATATGGAACTGCCCATTCTGGACATACAAGCAAAAGAATTGTCTTTGGGGACCGTGCTGTTTAGGTGTTTCATCTGCACAGAGTTTACCTCTGCCATCTGAGGCGTCCCCATCTTCTTGCATTCAAAGCGACCCCAGCATCACGCCGCTCTGGTTGTGTCGAGGAATGTTGATTTCGAAACCAAAGCAGCTAGTGAAAGTTTTTTGTTTCTGTTTTTTTTTTTTT
>CAUYSK010049788.1:0-28709 GCA_963575035.1 Avahi laniger | reverse complement strand
CCTCCTGCCTCAGTCTCCCTAGTAGCTGGGACTACAGGCATGCACCACCATGCCCGGCTAATTTTTTGTATATATTTTTAGTTGTCCAATTAATTTCTTTCTATTTTTAGTAGAGACGGGGTCTTGCTCTTGCTCAGGCTGCTTTCGAACTCCTGAGCTCAAACAATCTGCCCGCCTCGGCCTCCCAGAGAGCTAGGATTACAGGCATGAGCCACCACGCCCGGCCACTCTGTCTTTTTAAATAAACTGCAGACGCCTTATGGGCAGGAAGTACATCTTTTGCTTCTTTATGTGGTGCCACCAGTTAACTACCAAACAACATGTTTGCTGCAAATGGTAGCTGAATTGCTAAAAGGATAAGGCTGCAAGAGAATATTGGCTACTGAACATGAGAACGATCATGGGAAAGAAACGATCTCACAGTACCAAACAACATCTAGTGGTCTTACCTTGATTCCCAAATAAATGCCTACATATCCTCCTTCCTACAGGACTAGAAAGGAGGAAATGTGCTTCTTCCCAAATCCACCTGCCAATTATTACCAGCATGGCCTGAGGAGACAGAATGCTGAGAGGATGATCAAGAAACTCCAAGGAAGGAAGGATAACAAGGACTCCTCCACCCTTGGTTACATGCAACTCAAAAGAGGAAAGGGGATAGGGAATAAAGCACATCTCTTTTCTCTTCCCCTTCAGCTGCCCAATAGGTAGCACTAGTTCTCCCAGTGTCTTGGGGATGAGGCAAGGGTGACAGCATGAGCAGACTCTGCTTATATCTTTTAAGAAGACCCTCTTGCTGGTTGGGAACCAAAGAACGAAAGTGCTGACTGTTCAGTGTCAAGATCATCAGTAATGAGAGACAACATCCCAATCCCCAACCCTTCCTAAGACCAGGTCTTTGGTAATCATCAGGTGGCATTTCCAGTCAAGGAATTAAGGGGTATATATCATGACCGTGTGCTTGTCCTGTAATTAAATAATTTAGTGTTTTCCTATAATAATTTCCTGCCTTACTGCATCCTAGTGAGAGTCTCCTCTGAGCACAGGGACTTTAAATTCTTTTGGACAAGGCTTGTAAAGGTAGAAGAATCCAGATGAACAAAACAAACTTTTTCAGTCAGAAGTGTATTCCTGTGACACAAGATTTACTCCACACGGAGGATCCACTATTTTCTGTGGGGTGAGCATGGGTCAAACAAAGGCAGGAGATTTTGTTTCTGTTGTGCAAAGTACTCAGAACTCACTTCTGCCAGGGAATGAAACTATCTCCTCCAGCTTTACAAACAAAGAGCTTTGTGCAAACTGGTCACAGAGCCCTCTGTTGGACTAGGAGACTATTTGCAGATCCTCTTTTCTTACTTGCTTCAGATCAGTAATTAGGTTTCTACTGGCACACGGTGGACTACAATAAAACACAGAAGTATAAATTGTAGCCTGCCATGGGAAGTTGAATTTATTTAGATTCAGAACATGGCCAGCTCCCTAAATCCTGGGATGATACACCCTGAGGTGCACACCGTATTATAAAAAATATGTCCTGGCTCGGCAGCCTGAGATGATAAATCCATCAAGCCCTAGGCACAGCACACCACATTATGTTCCCTGAAGATGCCACTCTGCTTTCCACTTCTGTGCTCGGCACATGGCTCTCCCCTATGCCGGAATGTCTGCTCTCCTTAAGCCTCCTGGTGGATTCCTACTTGCCCTTCGAAAGCCAGCTCATGTGATTTCCTTTGGGAATTTTTCAATAAAGTCTTCATCCTCCCACTCCCTGCTTCATAAAGTAATTATTTCTTCCACAGAGCTCCTGTTACCCAGCCCTTTTTCCTATGATTCCATCTAATACACTGTGTGGTAATTATGTGTTTTACACATCTGGCTTCTAGAACAAGACAGTGAGACCTTGGGGCATGAGTTTATATATATTTTTTTATATATATATATTTTATTACATTCCCTGAACTCAATATGCTGGCTGGCTCTTAGTCGTCTTTGATAAATTAACAGTAAAAAAGAGTTTTTAAATTCACAACTGCATTTGTTTTCCCCTCTTATAAAATTCTTCTGTTATTCCTCTATCCATTTCATGGGTACTTTCTTTTCTTGAGTCACTTATGAAAACTGTCCTGTGCCACCTAATTCATATTAGAAGGAGAAAAAAGGTATATGCATATATTGTAAAATATGCATGCTTTCTTTTCTGTAGGTACACAGATCTCTATAGAGTCAGCACATTGTGGCAAACCAATAAATAAAACAATGAAACCAGGCAAGGACAGAACAGAAACTAAAGGTGGGAAATCTTAAGAATTATGTTGCATATGTTGTTATTGCATGATTCTTTCCTGCAGTTCATGTTTATTGCTTTGTTATTCTTAAGTGACACAGTGCTGAGATGTGTGTCTTCTCTCAAGATCCTTCCAGAGTTCTAATTATTACAAACGATAATTTCCTACTATAAGACCAAATTTCCCTTCTCTATATATTTGTAAACAAAATCTCCTTTCACCAGTTATACCATTGCATCAAACCTAAGAAAAGCACCTTCAAAGTGTATATATATTTGAATTTTATAATTATAATGTGAATATAAATTACATCTCCTTTCAATTAGGGTAAGTTCTTTTTTTCATTGCCACGAGGGAATTTGATGAATAAGTTTGCATTTTGTACATTCTGTTTAGAGGTATAATTGTGAATTCTTCATCTGAAAAGATTGAAATCTTTAATCTCTCATCATGACAATTAATTATGTAGATTGTACTGCGTTCGCATCCTCAGGGTAAGGGAAAATGATAATGGCAATCTACAAAGCTAATGAAATTGTATATAATCACAGACTGTTTAGTGCAATTAATGATTTAGTAGTATGGGCTGTCACTGAAGACTTCAATTCCAGTGATCTTGTCCTGAACCTGTATTTTAATCATGATGCCAATTACTAAATGGTTTAGCCAAGCTGCTAACAGGGCTCTTCAGCATACAGTCAGGATTACAGGAGCTCACATGGCAATAATCTTTGAATAGAAATCCATGTTTTCAGTGCTATTAAGCCACATGGCAAGAGCCTCCTCAGAATTTTTTCAGAGTTATATCTTGATGGGAAACAGTACACTGAAGAAAAAAGAAGACCTCCTATCAGGATATTTGGGCAAAGATTTAAAAGGTTTATGAGAAAATAATAGTGTGACTATAATGCTTTAGTTATGAATCAACAAATGTTTTAAAAACGACAATCTTTTTTCAGTAAGTATAGTGAACCTACAAAAACAAAAAGACAAGACCTTTAAAAGATAAATCCTTTTATATTTTAAAACCACCTGTGACTGTGTGTGTATCTAACAGCTGTATTTGGGAGTTTATTCTAGAGTTCCTCTTCCTTTGTTTAATCACAAGGGTGTGGGTCAAATCCAGCTTTGTTTGGTGCAACCCAGAACAGCACTCAGGGTAACTGGGGACCCAGCCCCGCTGACGTCATCTCCTCTTTAACAACCATTTCAAAATTATTTACAACGGTAGGTCCACCCTTCCTTTATTGAATCAGATGCTGGAAGCCACTGGACTTTTACATAGTCATAGCTTAGGTGGTTAGAGAAATAATTCTAATTCCATCTGTTAACTTACCCTGAAGAACTTCCATGGGGAGAACAGTCCAGGCATTTTCCAGGTAGGAAATATAAATATAGCGAGCCGTATTGCAGGCCAGGCCAATGTACAGAACCCTAAAAAAAAAAGCAAAGGAAAATAAATTGAGGCCCCAGTATAAAATTCAAAACATGCAAATATTACCTACTTTTTTCCTCCCCAAGCCACTTGTCATCCAGCAGACAGTGTTCCAAACTCAAGAGTGGGAAAGCTAAAGGACGACTAAGTTTAAGCATGAATTTAGGAATAAGATCGCTTCTAATATATCTGCCCTCAGCCTTTCAAAATGCTTGTTAATATAAAAGCAAATATCACCCTTCCTGAAACTTAATTAGTAGCAGAGATGATGCTTTTTTAAGATAGTCTGGGCACACTGCCATCTGTAATGACATTACTGGCTTCCTTCCAGGTGGCTGCAGGGGAAATATGCGTGGGACTGTAACCGCTTCACTATGCTGGGGGAAGGACAGGGTAAAAATGGGAACACGTAAACATGAACGTGGCCTTGCTTGCAATACCCAAGGCACCAAGCAGTTTCACAAGGAGACTCTCAAGATCATCAAAAACTATCACCCAATGATTACTATAAGCTATTTGGAAATCAAATACCTTTTCCTATCAGTTCAATTGATACACGTTCATCATTTTTTTAAAAATCCATGGTACCATGCTTATAAAGCTGATAAATACATATCGACTTATTTCCTCTCACCCTCAACCATTACCACCACCAAAAATATAAGTAAAAGCAAAATAAGCAAAGGCCTGAAGCATTGCACCCAAGCATAAGGTTACATACAATCTCTCTTATTCTAAACTGGATGGGCTGGTTTGGAAGCAAATAGTGGCTTCTGTCTCTACACAAAACACAGCCTAACGGCAGGGAGTTGCCTTTCTCGGTTGTTTTCCATTTACTGTTAACTCTCCTAACCTTAATGCTTTTCTTGTTTTCTGAATCCAAGTGGATGAAAAGTAGAAGGTAGAAATAAAGGAACATGACCATCGGTGGTATTTTCCTAATCTTGCTCAACTAAATTTTTATATTAAAATCATTCCTATAAACACTGTTACCTTTTTTCCAACATTAAATCAAGGAAAGCAAATGCTCTTGGGCATCAGCTGCCATTAATCTCAAACATGGAACAGAAGGATGCGGGAAAGACCAAAAAAGAAAAAAGAAAAAAAAGAAAAAAAAGGATTGAGGAGGTGAGGATGAAATAGGAAAAGGATACTAGGAAGGATTTAGAAGATCCTCAGTTAAGTATTAAAAAGGTCTGTCTTTTTCCGTGCATGTTATGTTCTTTGTACTTGTAGGTTTTGAGGAAAAAAAGTATGTTTCCATTATCTTTGATAACAATTTTGTTGATCAAACTTGCTACAGATTCATCAATTTCCCACTGGTGGGGAAAAGAAACAACAGGAAAATAAAATGCAAAATACACCACACAAACACACAAGCTATACAAACCTATGCCTCTTTTTAAATTCCAAACCAGCTCTGTGGATGACCTCTACTTAGCCTAACTCAGGGGTCAGCAAACGTTTGTCTATAAAGGGACGTACAGTAAACAGTTTAGGCTTCATGGGCAACATGGTCTTTATTACAACTACTCAACTCTGCTGCTGTAGCGTGAGAGCAGCCATAGACAATACGTAAATGAATGAGCATGGCTGTATTCCAATGAAATTTGAAGTGTGAACACTGGAATTTAAATTTCATATAATTTTCATGTGTCACAAAATATTATTATTATTGCGATTTTTAAAAATCATTTAAAAATGCAGAAACTATTCTTAGTTTATGGGCTACACAGAAACAGTCAGCAGGCCAGATTTGGTCGATTGGCCACAGCTTGCCATCCCCTGGCCTTGCTCATTAATTCCTAACATCCCATACATCAGATTTACTCTGATAACTGTTTAAAACTATAGACGTCCAGGCCCACACTCATCTCAATAAAGATCTCTATGGGTGAAACCCAGGCACTTTGAAAGCTCCCTAGGTTGTTCCGCTACTGAGCCAGGGTACAGAACCACTGATGTATAGCTCATTCCAAGCTGTCCCCAGTAATACTGTCCTACAATCCCAAAATAAAACGAATTTGGTCATCTACCTTCCTAGTGTTCATACTGCCTATTCTGAAGCTTTCTTTTGAGCCCACCTCTGATTCAGAGTTGCCATGACAACCGTAATTCAATCCGGGCCATAGTCTAAAACTCCTGGCCTAAAATAACCAGAGTCAACAGATCCAGTTTAAAGGGTAGATTGTGCTACACACACCTTCAACCCTCTCCCTGTGTGGAATTCAGTCACTGGAGTTACTGGTCCATAGTTTCTGGGACCCTTAAGTCTCAGGTTGCCACCAACAAGGTGAGTGGCTATGAATCTGATATATCCTTCACTTCGTTCCCACATTTCTAATCTCACAACTGATAGTTCTTTAGAACCAAACAGGAGTCCTATGAAAGAAAAAACAAAAGAAGTAGTAACAAGGTTACTTCATCTCTCTAAGCCTTAGTTTCTTCACATACCAAGTAGGGATAAGATAATAACATCCACGCTGCAGATTTGTTGTGATAATTACAGCACAATGGTGGGCTGGAAATAAGCATTCAATAAATGGTAGCATTATTATAATAATTATTGTCACTATCTTAAAGAATATTTTCCAAGTACCCCTTTGTTTTCTGATAAAACTTTTACCCCAGAATTCCAAAAGAGAGAGGAGCACTAGTATTCCCTCCTCACCAACCATTTTGGGGAAAACATCGCTTCCGGAAATAAGCAAGGGTAAAATTATGAGGAGAAAGGTAGGCAGCATTTTGATCTATGAAAAGACGAAGAAGCAGATATATATTTATTGACTAGTCACCAAAAAGCAACCTAAGAATCTCTTTAGTATCTGAATGGGATATTTAAGCTGCCATATTACTCACTGTTACAGGCTGAATTGTGTGTCTCCCCAACCAGAATCCCCCAAATTCATATACTGGAGTCACATGATAACTCCCAGTATCTCAGAATATTACTATATTTGGAAAAAGGGCTTTAGAAGAGGTAATTAAGGTAAAATGAAGTCTTATGGGTAGGTCCTAATCCACTATGATTGGTGTCTTTACGAGAGGAGATTAGGACACGGGCACAGGGGAAGACCCAGGGAAGACACTGCAAGAAGGTCTAAGCCGAGGAGAGACGGCCTCAGAAGAAAACAACCCTGCTGATGCCTTGATCTTGGACGTGTAGCCTTCAGAACTATGAGGAAATAAATTTGTTTTTTTAAGCCACCAGTCTGTGGTACTTTGTTATGGTAGCCCTAGCAAACTACACATTCACTCTCATGAAATTAAGGATTTGCTGATAAAAAGGAATTTATGTTTTACTATATGATCTTCCATACAATCAAATTCTTCTTTATGCTGAATACAGAGCACATATTCAGGGTCCCAGAATTGTCCTGGGCACTGAGGTCTGGAAATACAGAAGAATAGTGAAAAGTGCCCTCAGTGAGATACAGATACCTACAGAACATCTATAATGATAAAGCTCAGAAACAACACTGCTTTCCTGTTTCATAACAGAAGTCAGTAAGTAGAAAAGAAACAAAGGCAATTTTAGAACAGGTGCCTGGTATAAGTGGAGCTACCTATAAAGAGGAACACCACTGATAAGGAGTAAATGATTCAGCAGAAAACACTACACTATGGGAAACCCAATCACTTGGCAAACATCTTTATTCTGTATTTAAGCAAAGTGTAAGAGTAAGAGAAAAACATGCTTATGAGATTATAATTTCTTATACAACAACAATTCCCAGTATTAGCAGTTTAAGTTGATCGGTGGTTATCTTATAATAAAACTGGTATTTTTTCCAAGAGTGTTCAAGATGTAGATACAATTATGAGTCATTCTACAATTCTTAACAGTGTACTTATGATGCCTTATTTTTCTAAATTTAACTAACTAGCTGGGCACGGTGGCTCACATCTGTAATCCTAGCACTCTGGGAGGCTGAGGCAGGTGGATTGTTTGAGCTCAGGAGTTGGAGACCAGTCTGAGCAAGAGTGAGATCCCGTCTCTACTAAAAATAGAAAGAAATGAATCAGACAACTAAAAATATATAGAAAAAATTAGCCGGGCATGGCGCATGCCTGTAGTCCCCGCTACTCAGGAGGCTGAGGCAGGAGGATCGCTTGAGCCCAGGAGTTTGAGGTTGCTGTGAGCTAGGCTGATGCCACGGCACTCTAACCCGGGCAACACAGTGAGAGTCTGTCTCAAAAAAAAAAAAAATTTTCAACAAACTATATGACTGAATGCCCCTGAGAGCCACTTAAAATCCCAATGAACATGAATTTTGCTCAATAAACACTTAATTGAGATACCACTATGTACCATACGCTATGCTGGAATTCAGTGGAGTGGCAATGAAGAGGAAATCACTTGCCTTCAAGGGATTTACAATCTAGTGGAGAGACAAACACATAAACAAGTTAAATATGATATAAAACATTAAGAGATATCCACAAAGTGTTATGGGACCACAAAGGAGAGACCCTTAGCTATCTGGGGGTTCAGGGACATCTGGGTTAGAAATAGCTGGACACAGAAGGCAGGAAGAACATCATAGAAAGAGGGGTTAACCACAGACTCTCAAACATCTACAGCCAGAGAGGGTGATTGAAAGACACAAGAAGGATCACAGTCTAAGAATTTTTGGAGAGATAAGTGAACTTTTCCAGTCCAGATCCAATCTGGAAATTGTTCCAGAGACAACAACAGAGTGTGAGCAGCAAAGAAAGACCTAAGCGGGATTATCCTACACTGCTCAGATCTGAGAGACAAAAGAGCAGCACCACCAGCGAACTCATCCTCAGCCTAATGAGTAACTGGCAACAAGCATTTTATAAAACATCTAGTAAAGAAACAAAAGTTCTCAAAAAAAAAAAATACACTGGATAAAAACAAAATACCCTGGGTAAAGATTGGTTTTATCAATCAGAAGTGAGGTATTTGTAGATAGACTAAAAACTGTCTACAATTTGTGTTACGAACCCTCATGCAAAGATGCACCATTTCAACACATACAAGGTTGCTCAAGGGCAGGGTGGGAGATGAAGCTACACTAGCAACAAACCAAGATTCAAAAAGCAATATTTCGAACAGGTTACAGACCATCTGAACAATTTCCTCTGCTATACCTAACTAGAGTTTTTACCAGTTCCTAATGAGAAAGACTTGGTTGTCAATCTCAGATACTTGGAGTCTGCAGTCTGCCTCATGTATGAATCAGTTCAGGTTTTCTGTATGGTAACAGTATATGTTCAACTTAGGCTGGGTTCCATCAGTCCCAGATCATCCTTTTAAGGTCTATATAAATTTGTCAGTAAGAAAACTCTTTAGGTATCATTACAGATGTCTTTCCAGAGCAGGCAGATGTCAGCTGCTGACCAGAGTCAAGATTCCGGTGCTCAGGGCGTACACTAAATGTAAGCAGTGCTCCCCTCCCCAGGAATGAAGCATATTTCCAGCATAATCACTGATTCGTACTGATGACCTTGGTAAGATAATGTTCTCTGTAGTCAGTTTAAGAAGGTAGAGTTTGGCCTTGAAAGAGTTAAATTTTAGTCTAGCAAATACCTGTTTTCTCATAACTGTCTCCTTCCTCCCAGTCATCTCCCATGGTGTACGTTACTGTGGATGTCCTGCCAGGATTCCTCTGCCCCTGTCTAGCAGAATAGGATTTTACAGTAACTGTCTGGACTCTCTTATCCTCCTGCCCTTGCTTGTCCTCTCCATGGCATCCCCTGCCATCCTGTGTGCCACTCCCAGGATTGGCTGGTTTGAAAGAATCACAGCTGGCATTCCTAGGGATGCCCACCCCAAGGAGATGGCCTGAGCCACATTACGGTACATTCCTAATGCTACAGTGGCAGCAAAAGTGGCCACACAGAGGGGAGGAGAAATGGTCAGAGAATCATGACCCAAGGAGCATGCGGGCAGGAGCTGCCACATACCATGCTCAGACCAAGCACATACCTACAAGTAGCAGAGCTGATGACATATTTCTCCTCTTTTCCAAGATATGACTTTAGGCGCTGACACCTCCGATTTTGAGAGTTCTACCATTGAAAGGGATCATCCCTTCCCAGAATCCTTCCCAGATGTCTCCAGGTACAGTTGATCCCATCTCACCCTGTTTCTCTCTGCTATACTCTTTGCTTCCATTAGAGGACTTGTCACAGTCTACAGCTCTTGCACGCAGAAGACAGTGAGTTCATGGGAGGCAAGAGCTATGTCCTTTCCATCCTTGTACTCAAAGAAAGCCTACCTTGCTCAGGTACTCAATAAATCTATGACATAATTTAATATAATCTTATATAAATTAATAAAATGTAAGGGCAAAAGGTAGCACTAGTCTCGTGAAAATATTAATAGTATATCTCAACAGGCTACTATCATTTTGGATGGTAACAATTCTTTATTGTGTGGGACACACCCATTCATTGCAGCATGTTTAAAATCCCTGATCTTCGTCAGTTCTCAGCCTTTTGGCTAAGACCAAGTGTAAAATCCCTGACCTTGTGCTAAACAGAAACAGCTAAAGATGTCCCCACACATTTCTAAATGTCCCCTGTTGAGAACCACTAGGTGAGTCTCTTAAAACAATGGCTATGCTGTTCCCATATTTTCATAAAATATCTGTGTATGTACATTCCATATTCAATATTGAGTCAATCAATACCCATATTCAAGTTATAGTAGTACAAAAACAAATCTAGAAGGAGACAGACACCAAATCATGGACAATGCTTATTTTGGAAATTTGTGATTACAGAACCCTTCATTGTCTAAGGAGTATATTTCTGCAGATTTAGAGTTAGTATAGAGAGTTATGTACTTTTTGATAATCATATATCGTATAAGAATAAAGATTTAAAGGGTAGGGGAAAAAACAGTCAGATTAGGCACCTTAAAAATTTTGGATTAAAATAAAAGATTTCAACTCTCACATTGTTTTGAAAGTGTCTATAAGTTCATGTTCTACACTAAAAAAATTAAAATTGGTAGAAATATAGATTATAGAGGCTATGGTCTGAATGTCTGGGTCTCCTCCAAAATGCATATGTTGAAACTTAATCACCAGTGTGACAGTATCAAGGAGGTGTTTAAGTCATGAGAGCAAACACAAGTGGGATTAATGACCCTATAACAGAGGCGCAATGGAGCTGCTCCCCTCTTTTGCCCTTCTGCCTTCTGCCATGTGAGGACACAGCTTTCAAGGCACTATCTTGGGAGCAGAGAACGGGCGCTTACCAGACACCAAACCTGTCAGCACCTTGATCTTGATCTTGCCAGCCTCCAGAACTGTGCGTCACCTAAAGCACCTAAAGCTCAAGGCCACTGCAGAATAGTAAAAGTAATATTCTAATATTTATTCCAGAAAAAGGAAGTGACATATACACACATGCGCATACATGTGAAAAGAATATCCCTGGAGGGATATGTGCACTAGAATCTCATATAACTGATGGTCTCTAGGGAAGGGAATAGGAGGACTATCCCACAGGTGGGGGAGAGACTTTACTAGATACCTTTTGAATTTTTTTCCATGTGCATATCTACTTTCTCTAATAGAGATCAGTCACTGTGTTTTCTGTAGCTATAAACAGACACATTAAATGATGTACGATGTTTTTGACTCAAGGTTCTCCAACATGAAAAGATCATTGGCTGGGCATGGTGGCTCACATCTGTAATCCTAGCACTCTGGGAGGCCAACGCGGGAGAATCGCTAGACATCAGGAGTTTGAGACAAGCCTGAGCAAGAGCGAGACCCCATCTTTACTAAAAATAGAAAGAAATTAGCTGGACGACTAAAAATATATAGAAAAAATTAGCCATGCATGTTCGTGCATGCCTGTAGTCCTAGCTACTCAGGAGGCTGAGGCTGAAGGATTGCTTGACCCCAGGAGTCTGAAGTTGCTGTGAGCTAGGCTGGATGCCATGGCACCCTATCCTGGGCAACAGAGTGAGACTCTGTTTCACCACGAAAAAAAAAAAAAAGGATTATTATCTGGGTTTGTTTTGGCTTAAAAACAACACAACATCCTAGCTAAGTTAATATTCAACATTATTCCTTTCTTTTGAATCTGTTGGGAGTGTGGATATGAGTAAGCCATACAGTTGTCCAAACAGTTAAGAAAGGCACACAAAATAATTAGTGTTGTCATATTCATTTTCTTTCGGGACAAAGGAAATGGTGGTCTGTGGAGATGGACTTAAGGAAAGTGATAGTTGCTTCAAGAGTCACTGGGATCATCAGAAAGTATATGTAACACAATGGAAGCCTTGGAATCAAAACTACTGACATAAACAAGATTCTACCCTAAAACATCTTTCCTTGTAGCCTGTCTGGCACAACACTGTGCCTTGCTCCCTGTCATCCAACCTATATGAATGCCAAACCAGGCCATTGTCCCCACCCGTCCCAACTGTGTCCTGATTTCCTGCTCTTCCTTGAGATCTCATTCAGCTCCGCCTCGCGCCAGGTCCAGTCTTTTTTACATGTGATTACTACGTCACGTGCCTCTGCTCACAACACTTCCTTCAGTTGTCACCGTACATCTACAGCCTGACTCTGTTCTCCACGGAGGACAAGGAACTTTTCATATTATGTTAGCTCAGTTTTATCCCCAGTGGCTGACACATAGCAGGCACTCAATAAATATTCATGAACTAGTGAGAAAATACAAATACTTTAAATATCAATTAACAAATATTTACTGAACATACTCTACACTAAGTGCTAGGGATACAGTGATGAACAAGATACAAATATATGCTATGCACATATTACAATTATATGTGTATGTGTTTATTTTAAGATATCTGGTTATGGTACAGGAATAAGTGATGAGTATGTGAAAGAATGAACTGGCTTACAGAAGAGGCCTAGAAATAAGAAGATAAAAAAAAAAAATAGGTGTCCATATGTCATAACACTTTTGACTAATGTTAATTAACTATGGCTGAAGATAAATATTGTCATTTGTGTGGACAAACAATCATATAAGGGATAGCTGACTGTAGTTTGTTTATTCAGGAGGTTTGGGGATGTCCTGAAGCACATGTATTGGAATCTCAACACATGTGCATAGGCAGATAGCAGGGTTCTGCTCACCACAAGCCTGTCTCACCAGGAGAGTAGGAGCTAGTATACAAACCACAAAGCTAAAGTCAGTGGTATTCCCGTAGCATAGACAAAGGGGTCACAGACAGATCCCGGACTACCAAGCTGGCATAACTGGCCACTGACCCATCTTTGTAGAACACAGCGTAAGAACCTTGTTTTATGTCAGAAGAGTGAGTGAGGGAGAAACAATATTCATTTAGCTGTGTAGCTACTGTCAAGCTACTGATACTTCCTTCTATTGTTTCTGCTAGAAGAAGAACAGGTAAAAGTGAAGTCTGAGCCTCTGCTGGTCTTAAATCATTCTTTAATTTGCTGCCTTCCAATCGTTACTCTCTAATGACTGATAAGCTAAGAGTACACTTAGGGTCACCATCAGCGGGGTCACTGTGCTGGTTCCTGGCCACGTTTACATCTCTCCGCTGTTTTTTTAGTTTATCTGTCTACTTTTTCTTAGGTTGCATATATCTCCAGGTAGAAAATAAGGATGTTCTAAACAAAACAGAACCTTGACTAATGGAATCCAACCACTTGGAAAACACAGTGTGCTGTTTTGTTGCTATATTTTCCATTTAGGTAAAAGTCAAATGACTGAACACACATACACTGTGATTTTGGTTAAAATTTTTCCAGGATATGGCCTGAGGTATACCTATAGCACAAAAACCACAATTTTCACAGAAGAATAACTGACATTTGGCATAGCAATTGATTTGAAAGCAGCCTCAAGAGTTTTAGTCGATCCTAAGCTAAATTTGAGGGGACTAAACAAGTTCAGCAAAATTCAGGCTGAAGGAATATCATGACCAAATCAAAAGAAGATAATAATCCTGCCATTCTTGACTATGGCCAGACCACATGGGTACAATTAAGGGCACCACTTTTAAGAGATCACTGAGAAAAGAAGAAAGGAGCCAGAATAGGGTGAGGAAAGAAAAACGTGGGGAGTCCTGGATAAGATGTTGCGGGAGAACCCCCCCAGGGAATCGGAGAAGCAAAGTTGCAGGGGGGACATTCAAGGATGAAGAGGGGGTGGGCTCACTTTTCCATAAGTTCAAAATTAGAACAGTGGGCAGGTGATGTTGTTCTAGCTGCTAAGCACCGTGCCACGGAAACTCAACACCTGTGCATAAGCAGGTCACAGGGTTCTGTCCACCACATTGTTCGAGACCTGGTTAAAGCTAAGCCTATGGCCATTTGCTGGACTTTTCAATTAGGTGACATATTTTCTGTTTTGTTTAAGCCACTTTAGGTAAGGTTTTCTGCCACTTCAACTGAAAGAGTCCCCAGTGACACAAAATCTTAGCTGCCTTCTGAGGTAGCAAGTTCCACATCTCCAGAAGCAGCCGAGCGAAGACTAAGTAGTAACCATTTGTGAGGGATTGGAGGAAAGGGACTCGAAACTGAGACGAAGCTAGCCCTATTGATACACGGCTGTATGAGCTTGCTAGGGCTGCCGTAACCAACACTACAGACTGGGTGGCTTGAACAACAGAAATTCATTTTCTTACAATTCTGGGGGCCGGAGTCCAAAATCAAGGTGTTGGCAGTGGTGATTTCTTCCGAGGCCTCTCTCCTTGTCTTGTAGACAGCCCTTTTCGCCCTGCGTCCTCATCTCCTCTTCTTATGAAGCCACCAGTCCTAATGGAATACGGTCCACCCTAATGACCTCCTTAAAGACCCTAACTCCAGGTGAAATACTGTGGGTTAGGACCTTAACATATGAATTTTCAGGAGACAAAATTCAGCCCATAAAAATGCCCTCCAAAGTGACTTACACCTCCAGCGTAAAGCAAAACTTTATAAAAAAGGCCAGTGTTTCCTCCAGACCAGCAACTGAGTAAGTGCCAGCTTCCCCAGGCCTCTATAGTCAGCGTGAGGCCATAGGGAAGGATCCCCAGCATTGTGTACAATCTAACCAGACTATATTTACTCATTTACTTTATCTAATGGATTGCTGTTTACTTTCCCAGTGGTTGACGTAAAATGAAAAGTTTTTGCAAACAGTGTTAATTAATGTGGTTTTACCATGGGCAGCACGGTGGGGCACGTGCTGAGCCCTGACTGAGGCGGTGGAACCCACAGCACAGGCACACCTCAAGTGGGCTTTTCTCAGGCGTGGTCATAACTGCCTTGGTTATACTCGAGGGGTTTTGAAAAGATCAAATACGCATGTGAAGAAAAACTGCAAAACACCACACCAATGGGTAAGCTACCATTAAATAAAGTGCAAATATTTCAGCAAGAGCAGCCACATCTTTTACAAATTCTGCCTGAGCCAGTACCTGGAGAAGTGTCTAAGATTTTGGGTCCCAACTTCCATTCAGGTCAGCTGGCTTAGGAAAGAAAATTCTCTATGTAGGTCCCAGCAACCACTATCATAAATCACATCCCCTATCACTGGCGAGATGGTCTATTGTCACGGTATGGCCTGGATGAGCCTGCATGAATGGCTTTGTGCATGTTTTCGACTTATCAGCAAAAACCACTCGAAGTCTGGGTCCTGGTGGGGGTTGGGAGACAGACACGGAGGGGTGAGGTCTGACGTGGGTTTTTCACATACTAAAACCAACCAAAGTGGAAAGTTAGCTCACTGGAGTCAGAGCTAAAAGGAGCCACAGAGGACACACCAACCCTCTCATTTCACAGAGATGAGGAAAGAGAGGTCCAGAGAGGTAGGCTGGGGCCACAAAGATGGCTGGCCAATGGAAGGTCAACATCCCTGTCCCCCTGACCTGTGTGCTATTGTCCTACTCCAAGGTCCCTACATGAACTCAAACCTAGACCAGGGCTTGAAGAAACACCTTTGGATTGGACCAGAAGCAACAGGGACTGGCAGTGTTGTGTGGTTATGCTTATGGACACAGCCGTGCATCTGGATTAGGAGAGCTGGATGTGTGTTTGTGTAGGATTTAGAAGACGGTTGACATTTTAAACTCTGACGAATCACTAGGACGACTGGAGTAAGAAAAGCTGTAAAGCAAATGCCACTCAACCGCTGTCCAATATCCTGGATCACAGAAGAAGGGCACACCCAGAAGCAAAATTTTGTGTTATGAGATGAAATGGGCCAAAAGATCACTTCTGCTGAGGTAGCTACAGAAACCGCAGGTGTCGATACTGAGGCAGGACGAAGGGTGAGCCAGAATCTCCCCTCCCACCTGCGGCTGGAGGTGGGCTGCATCAAACAGGCAGGCTTTGAAATCAAATAATCAGGAGTTGCCTGCTTAGCTGGAGACAGGAACAGAAACTGGGGAGGGGCACCGCACACACTCACGCACACACAGCAAACAGAATTGTGAGGGGACAGCGACGGAACAGGCCACAGAGAGAATGGCAGAGACAGGGGCTGTCCAGAGTCTCCACCTCAAGTATGGTCCAACCACAGGATGGACTGTGTCATCAACCCTGCAGGTCACCAGAGCAGCCGGGAAGTTCCCCAAGCAGGGGGTTGAAAGGCGCCCTGATCTTTTCCATTCCTGATCCCTGTGGGCTCCAGAGAACCCACTGTGAAGAGTCAATTCCCCAGAGGTCACCTGTCTCTGCTTCTGTAGTTCTTGAACATTCACTAGCTGTCAGAATTAATTCAATGTAATTCCCACTCACGATGCTAAACACCTTCTCTGTCTGAAGTGCAATTTAAGTCATAGAATTGTCAAGTAAGGAAAAAATGGAGTAGATAATTACAATAAACTCCTACCCAAAACTCATCAACCAATAAACTTTTATGACTAGAAGTTGTGCTCTGTTATTTTTTTAAATGGGAAACTCTAACTGAATATATTTCATTCAAACCACTCCTACTCCTTCCTCTTTTTGTGACATTAAGGAAGAAAGAGCATCAGTTTTGGTGATCTCTGAGACCCCCACTGGATACAGGGCCCTCCCCAAGCCCACCCCCCATACTAACATTTCTGTAATGTTCTCTAATTTTTCAGCATTTTTTCCACTTAGTATCTCATGTATTCCTGCCAATAATCTTCTGAAAAAGCAAGGACAAGGGTTATTATTGATCCTGTTTTACAGTTTAGGGAATCAAGGCCCTGAAAGGTTAACCGAGTTGCTGGGGTCACACAGCTAAACAAACTGCAGAACCAAGACTCAACCAGATCTTCTGCGGTCATATCCTGCACCTTTCCCACAGTTGGCAGAGCCTCCGCCACCCTGATCATGAACATTTTTGGGAAATTTAAAAGGTGCTCTTTTTCACACACACAAAAATTAATGACCGCTTCTCCTTAAAATCTTGTTTCACAAAGATTTGTTGTAATATTCTACCTGCATTTGAAACATATAAGATTTCTAATAAAATTTCATTGACGGAGCTAAAAATAAATGAATATTGATAATAGTAACAAAAATCATAGTAATTAATAGTAACTTGATTAGTATTAACAAAATAGTAATGATACCAGTCTTTACCTACTTTGATGACACCAGCATTGGTGTCTGATAAATATAAGAGAACATGGGATTTATAAGCTAGAGAACCTGGGCTGAAGTCCCCAAGTGCACCACTCACAAGGGTAGACTTTGGACAAATCATAGCAAATTTGTTCCTTCTTGGCTTGCATGGTGGATCTGCCCACCCAATGTACGTGCCACCAGGAGAGCATACACATGCAGAAAAATAAAAGTTGGCCACTGCTGGGCCCACTCCTACCATCATCCCACTATGTTAATCCACAGGTCCCTATTCTGGTGTCCTCTGACTCGTAGAATCTTTGGGAATCCCAGCCCTCTATACCTGCCTCAGGCTCTCCTTGCTCTACCTCTCTAGATGTGTGTATCAGTCTGCTCAGGCTGCCAACAACACGCCATAGACTGGGTGGTTCCAACAACAGACATTTATTTCTCACAGTTCTGGAGCCTGGAAATCTGAGCATAGAGGACCAGCATTGTTGGGTCTGGTAAGGGCTCTCTTCCTGGCTTGTAGATGACCACCCTCTTGCAGTGTCCCCACATGGTAGAAAGAGACAGAAAGAGAGAGAGCAAGCTCTCTGGTATCTCATCTTTTTTTCTTTTTTTTTGTAGACAGGGTCTCACTCTGTCGCCCAAGCTGAAGTGCAGTGGTGTGATCACTGTAACCCGGAACTCCTGGGCTCAAGCAATCCTTCCACCTTAGCCTCCCAAGTAGCTAGGACTACAGGTGCAAGCCACTACACCTGGCTAATTTATTTTAAAATTTTTTTACAGAGATGGGGTCTTGCCATGTTTCCCAGTCTAGTCTCAAACTCCTGACTTGAAGGGATCCTCCTGCCTTGACCTCTCAAAGTGCTGGGATCACAGGCATGAGAGTATCTCATCTTATAAGGGCACTAATCCCATCATGCGGGCCCCACTCTCATGATCTCGTCTACACCTAATAATCTCCCCAAAGGCCCCATCTCCAAACATCACCACATTGGGGGTTAGGGCTTTAATATATGAAGGGGCAGGATACAATTCAGTCCATAGTAACATGCTTTTCATCTCTATCTCTAAGACCTGCATTCTCTAACATAATTAGGAAGCTACCCTGGGGCTCCATGAACCCTGGCTACAGGCTCTCAGTTACTCCACTCCAGGCCTCCAAGGCGTTAAGTTGATCTTTCCACCAATGGAGGGTATCAGGCTTTCATTAAGCCACTGCAAAATGACTATAATAAAAAAATTGTTTTGCGAGGCTACTGTAACAATAAAAATATTTTTTAAAAGTATCAATTGTAAAGTCTATAATAATTATTTTTATGGGTGATCTAGAAATTAAAACAAAAACTATCTGATTTAGCCTAATTGGGAAATTCAACATAAAATTTTTCCCTATAAAAGATACAAGAATCTTCTCTGTAGAATAAAGTACATTCCAGCTATCAGTTGCATTTCTGAAGCAAGGTAATAAAAAACAACTACTCTCAGGCATGTATGATAATAATTGAATTGTTCACTGGTCTAGTCTTTGTTTTCTTTCTCAATTTACACTGCACTTACCAGACAAGCCTTAGGCAAAGAAAATCACACCTAAGTCATTAGGTTACTTTGGGTGTCATATTACCTCCAGGCCTGTGCTTTTGCAGTCCCGCGGAAATGCAGAAGGGCTCTAGTTCTAGTTACTCGGTGAATACCATCAAGAGAACATTAGAGATATAGTCATCCAGCTGTCATGTTCTCACTTTAGGATGTAATTTTCATCCCTCTCGTAGAAACATTGAAATTGTCTCTTCCCAACAGCCCTGCTATATGGCACTGCTTCCAGAAGTAACGCTGATGATAACAGGTTCCTTCTTGGAGGAAGATTTCTCAGAATGGATTGACCAGCTCAAGGGAAGGAAAGGGAATAGAGAGGAGGAAGAAGGTAGTTATGGAAAACCTCAAATCATGGGATGGAGCTAACTGTTCTCTACATGCCAATGTTTCCCAAAAGACATCTCCAACTTCATCCTTTCTTCCAAGATCTGGACTTATCAATACAACTTACCAATGGGCATCTCCACCATCTCGTAGGAACTGCACAAGTTCCAAACTCGAGTATCCTCTTCCCGCACCCAAAACCCATACCTTTCTCCCTGGTTCTCCTCCTCAGCAAGTGGTACCCACCTGGTGCCCAATCCATAAAACAACTCCTCTTCCTCACCCCACCTACACCAGGTTCCCCCAAATAGAACTCTCGATTTTATTCACTTTACTTTATTCCCCACTCCCAATGCCTTAGGCTAACCTTTCTGTAGCATCTGACATTTTCTTTTGTGTTTTACTATCTCCTACCCCCTACCAGAATGTGAACTCCACGAGAGAGGGACCTCATCTGTCTTCTTCAACACTGCATCCCTAGAACAGAAACTTTTTCTTTAAAGAGATATTGAATGGACACAATATTTAATTGTAAATGAACTTTCTATATGATATATGGTCATCACTGAAACACTAGTTTTTGCAACTTGTATTCAGTACAAATTAATCACATTACTCTCATCCTAACTGCTAAGGGGAGCTAACAGGAGGAATAAGAGTTTCACTGGGGGTAAAGGGAATAATTTGGGGCAATGGGGTAATTTACAGGAATGTAGCTCTCACTAGAAAGAGACACAGGAGGGTGCCTGAAACAGCTGAAAAAGTTGTACCAAGTATTGGTCACTCAAAGCAGAAAAGAGGAAGACTAAGAGGGGAGACGGGGTTGCATAAAGGAACAAAATACTCACCAGTGTAACTCTGGGCCTATGAATCTACAGGCGGAGAACGTGGGCCTTGCAGTCTGACTGGCATGGGTTTAAATCCTAACTCTTATTTGGGCAACCTGTTTAACCATTCTAAAGTTCTCATCTCTAAAATGGACACAACAATGTGTAACACACAAGACTGTTAAAAGGATTAAATAAGGGCATATAGATAAAGCATTTAGCACAGTGCCTCTGTAAATAATTTAAATGTAATAAAGCACTCAAATGGTAGTATAAAAACAATTACTCTTTTTACAATATTATCCCATAATTATATTTTGTTAAGGTTGGAGATTTTTTTTACTCTTTTTTGTTAAAGAAATGGGGTCTCGCTCTGCTGCCCAGGAGCGTAGTGGTGTGATCATAGTTCACTGCAGCCTCGAACTCCTGGGCTCAAGTGATCCTCCCACCTCAGCCTCCCGGGTTGCTGGGACTGCAGGCATGAGCCACTGCACCCAGCACTTATTTTTTTATTTTTTACTTATCAATTATTTGGCTATTCTGAAATTTTGAACTTGCTTAAAAAAAAAAAACAAAAAAAAAACCAACAACAAAAAAAGACTTTCATCTGGATTGGTACAAGGCATTAAATCAACAGAGGCAGTACACAAATCACCAGTTCACAATTCAAGAAAAAAGAACTTACAATTTCTCTGAAACTCCTTCAGAGAATGAAGTAAAATGAACCTTTCTAAAGCAGGGCAAGATAAATGATGATAATAAATTCTCAAGTAATTGTTCGTAAAATAAACAAATAAATAAATAAAGCAGAAATCAGTTTATGTCAATTGCTCAAACTCAATTCCCCTTAGAAAAACATCCTAACTCTTAGTGTAATGCTCAAGGCCTCGCAGGATCCCTGCCCACCTCTCTGACATTATTATTCCCCTCGCTCGGGCCATTCACACTGTGGCTTCCTCTGTCCCCCAGATCTTCACGGGCGGGGGTTCTATTCAAGACTATGCTCACATTCCCAGCCCTGCGGTCCCCGACTCCCAGGGCAGGGCCCAGCACCAGTCCGTGTCCTGTTAGGAAAACAGGGCCACACATCACCACCTGAGCTTCATCGCTCCCCCAGACCCCATTCCCCCCACCACCACCTCCTCGTGGAAAAATTGTCTTGCATGAAACCAGTCCCTGGTGCCAAAAAGGTTGGGGACCACTGTAAGCCTATCCAAGCTAAAACACCGCCTCTCCTCCATCACTCTGGAACCCTTCGGCCTGCTTTATTTTTGCCTTTTATCACTCATCGTTATCAGAAATAAAATCATCTGTTTACTGCACAAGGTCTACCCTAGTAGAATGTTAGTCCCATGGGGGCTGGTCTTTGTCTATCTCATCATACACTCCACCCAGCCCCAGGGTCTAGAAACGTGCCTGTCACCCAGTGTGTGCTTAGTAAATACTTGTTGAAGGAGTGAATTAGTAGCAATAGTAATGATATTGCCATTGTTCATAGTTGAGCACTTAACTTCTGTGCTGGGCATTATCTCAATTTATCTTAATTACAATGCTATGAAGTTAGGTATAATTATTACCCCCATTTATTAATGCAGAACCTGAGGCTTAACAAAGCTAAATTACTGATGTATCCAAGGTCAGACATGTAGCAAGCATGGGCTTTGAATCTAGGTCAAATGCATGCACATTCGCACTTTTTATAGGTACACTGAAAAAAAAGAAGAATAAAAGGAAACAGGACAGCTACCACACTACCCAACAATCCTGCCAGGGCTTAGAACGAAGACTGGAGTGAAGCCTAGACCAATTTGCTTTCTTCTCTTTCATTCTCCTAAATGGAGCAACATGCCTGGCCCACACGCCAAGGCCCGCCCACCAACACCCCACCACCGAGGATTCCTCACTATACTCAGGAGTTAACCACAACGCAGGGTCCAAAGATGTAGTACCTCGACAAATGTAACTGAAAATGTATTCTTCTTTTTGATATGTCAGAGCTTCAATCTATATTTTAACTTTGCAAAGGAAAGAAAAAATTAGCAAGTTACTGTTTGTCGACAGATTACTATTTGAAGATGTTTTCAACAGAAAAATAATCTTCCCATAGTTGCTTAAGAGTCGCTTAACATTTCAGAAACAAGAATGGAATGGTTACTTCCTTTAAGTTGCAAAGGCTGTGGAGAGGTGTGCTATGAAGTAATAAGCTTCCTTCTTTTCTTATCCACTCTCCCAAAGTATTCTACAAAATAATATAATTGCAATCTACCAAATATTTCCATGGATATGTGGAAATGTCATTAGGCAAATTACTTAGACTTTTGACTTGTACAATAAAAAGGCAGTAAATTGACACTCTATGACTCAAGATAATTAAACAGCTGGGACAAACACCCAAACGTGGACCACTGCCAGTAATAAACTTAATGATCTCTGGGATATCACTTGGCTTTTGGTATCTTGATTTCTTTTTATATATAAAGAAATATTGTAATTACTACTCAAATCAGAGCTACTGGGCACAGTTTGATATTAATTCTTAATGAGATACTGTGAATTGCACCTGATCTCATTTTAAAGTGAAGAAAACAGGACCTGAGGTCATGGTAATTATGTAAAGTAGACGGGTAATCATTTGTGTTTATGCTATTTAGGGAAAATATATAACCAATGTGCATATTAGGGACATAAAATCTTAATGTTTACCTGATATATTTGATTAAATATGTCTCTTTAAAACAGATATACCTATAATTATACACACACACATCCATTTGGTTCTTCTATAGGAGGATGATTATACTGATCCACTTTAAGTAGACATGGGCTTCAAGCTATTTTCCAATAGAAAATATTTTAAAAAGTAGAGAATATCTAGTACCAAGAATGGAAAATTATGACTATTTTGCCATATTTCTTTAAAGAAAAAAATGTTACAGATAAAACAGAGGTCCTCTTTATCCTCTATCCAAGTCCTCCTCTCTTTTTGTCCTGTCCCGAAAGCCAGGACTAATGTGAATTTAGAATGTGTTCTTCCTCTAAAAATTTAAATGTCTTTCCATATGTACAAGTATATCCATGAAAATATGCTTAACTTTTAAAATTTGTTGTTAAATTTTGCATAAATGTACTAAACTGTGCATCATTCGGAAATTTGCTGTTTTCCCTTTCAACATCATAGTTTTGAAAGCTTTACCATGTTGACATGTTGATTCAGTTCATTTCTTTCAACTCCTGCATGATGTTCCACCTTATGACTATACCACATTGAATGTATCCATTTCTCACTTGATGGCTATTCAGACTATTTCTCTTTTTCACCATAAGAAAGCCACAGAAGCAAGTAAGCATCTTTGTACATGTCTTTCTGCATGTGTGTAAGAGTTTCTCCAGGCAAGCATTTACCTTAAAATGTAATTTTCAGACTGTAGGAAATGTCCAACTTGAGCCTTAGCACAAATTGCTAAATTAGTCTCCACAGTGGTTGTCTTGGTAATGAATTTGTAGGAGCTGCTTTACTCTTGGTCTGGTGCTCACCTCGACCACCTCAACCACACCCTCAGCCTGTTAGACGGTGGCAGTCTAGGGGCAGTCTGCAACCACAAAACATCCTGCACATACAGAGTCAGTCCTGCTCTCTTTAACTAACGGAGTACCTCGATCAACTCAGCCACTCAAGGTGAAAGAGAAAGCAAACCAAAAGTGACATCAATGACTAAACGCCCTGGATTCATTTACACTACCTTGTGACAATGGCCTTTTGTGCTGAACTATAAATAGCTCAATTATAAGTAATGATATTATTAATGAGTCAGCCTGGTAACTATGATATAATATGGTAATATATTTCTTTGCAAAGATGTTCTTTTCAAGGGACTATAAAAATCAAATTACTCCCTTTTTCCTGCTCATAAATTCTTCTATTTTTGAGACTCTACAGTCTGCAGTTTAATAATGAGAATCTACATTTGAAATAGCTCTAAGGGGCTTTTCCAATAAAAATGGGTATCAATATCTTTGAAGGTAAAATGAGAAGGGAATAGGAAAATAGAAATCTACCACATGTAAATAATAATAGCTGCAATTACAATTATTTAATATGCCAGTTATTACGAAGACGGTAGCTTATAGCCATCAAGCCCTAAAATACAGCATTAAGGAGTATACAAACTCTTCATATCACTAAATAGGTCATTTTTTTCATAAGTGCTATGACATGAACTACATGTATAGGATATGATCTACGTGTCCTCCGTATGTTAACTGAGTACTTAGCAGGACAGGAATAATCTGGAATTGCTCATATTTTAACAATTCCAATGTTCTTCAGTTTGCACAAAATGAAAACTAAAATCCAGTAGTGATGGACTCGCACTGACCTATCTTCACAGTCTCATCCAGTCGCTCACGTCTAAGAGAACACTGCCAGTTACACTTTTGACTAAGACCAAACCCAAGAAAAGAATCTGAAATCACTAACTTTGTGTTCTCTTATTAGAAAAGCTCTAATTAGCTCCATTCTCTAATACTCACTGCGTCAAACTAATAATGCCATCTCAGACCCCCCAAGTGGACTAACATTTTTTTGTTTTGTGTGTCAAGACATCAAGCTATTTTTTTACTTTGCTTATGAATCAGACAGCGAGCATATCTGTTTAGTTTTCTCTGAAACATTTACGATTGTGTTAAACGTGAAATTTCTTAATAAGTGTTTGTGCTGAAGGGTCATGACCATACAGGCCTGCCGTATTTTCATAGCAGTGCACTGAGAGATCCTCAGCGTCTCTACATCCCTCTCCCCCTAAAATTTGGCCCATTTAAAAGTAGGATCAGTCTTAGATGACTCTCCAGGTGGTTAACATTTAAGCTCAGCTTTAAAGCCAGAGTATAAATGGCAGAGAAACTGTAACCAAATATTTAATCTCTTATATTCCCACCAGTATGTAGTTTTGGGTTGGGCAGACCCAGAACAAACACCAATAAATGTCTAACTACTAGAGATTTCCTATTTTGGCCAACTCGGAATTTCTAGTTCGTGGTCCATGTTTCATTAGCTTCCTTTTAAATGGAATGTGCCCTCACAGCTTTTCTCCCTTCTCCCCAATTTTAGAAACTTCAAGACAATGTCAAATAATTTTCCTTCCAACTCAGATCCCAGTGAGTCGTCAGGCAGATTTTACTCCTGATACATCGCCCTCCCAGTCAGAACTACTTTTCACTTGGGTCTATTTTTCAGAAAGCTAGAGAGCTGGAGCAGTTGGAACTATAGGATTTAGCAGAGTAAAGTGTGTCTTTCTTTTGGATAGAACACTCCGCCAGGGAGTTGAGATCTGGCAGACTTCCCAAATTGTGCAGCCTTGAATACGCCCTGCCTCAACCTGGCTTTCTTGTTGATAAAACAGTATCCTCTTATAATCTCAAGATTCCTTCAGAGTTTGTAAAAATTCTGTGATGATTAAAACTCAGATAAAGTTCAGCAAGGCTAAATCTCAGCTTAGTCTCAGGGAAATAAACCTCATCACAGGACAAGGGTGAATCCTGAAGATAATTTGATGGTGGCAAAAGTAACATCATTTTTGGGAAGTACTATTGTGAGGGTGGGATTTTTTTTTTAACTTAATTCAAAAAAATTTTTTAGATATTAAAATTCATACCTTTTGTTCAAGCAGATAGGATAATATATTTTTTTCTGGCAGCAGGGTTTAATACATGCTGTATCTCTCTTGGCAAATCACCTATCCACATAAAAAAGAAGGCTGTTTTCAAATCTCAGCTCTTTAATCCTTCGAGCTTAAAGGGAAAGGGGAAAAATGACCTTCCTTTTGCCCATTACTCAGTCAATTACAGGAAGCATTACTCTTTCCATATTACCATGTTATGAATTTGATTTCAAAGTAATTATTCTAATGAGAGAAGCATTTATCATTTTTTCCCAACTGACTCTGCAAATGAAATTGCTAAACCAAGGTACCAGAGAGAAATATGACCTTATGTTCTGAGGTACTCATCATATGAAATGAATTACTTTCTCTTCTATGCATATAGAATGGTGCTAGTTATGTATCATCCTTGGGAGAATTGAAGAAACAGTCACTCAAATCATTCTCTATGTTCTGTGGTTCTGAGGAGTGCCAGCTGAGAAAGGCTAGCAGAATCCAAAAAAAAAAAAAAATTCTGGTCCTTCAAACAGGTTTTTTGAACTTTCTTAGAAGAGAGACGTTCTGGAAAAGAAGTATAAGATATACTTGAGTCCTGTTTTTTAACATGTGAAATAGCTAGATTCTACCTCTTCTTACATACTCTCATGAGTTAAACACAGTTAACACTCAGGTATCGTAGGATAGCACCACCACCAACAGCTCCTGCTTCCTGCACCTTTGCCATCTGCCTGACTCCATACATCAGTTCCCTTGTAATTCTAATACCCGTATGAGGTAAGTATTGCCATCCAGATTTACAGAAGAATAAAACTAAGACTCAGCTGATGAAGCATGCCAGGAATGCCCAATTAAGTAAGGAGCAGAGGCGGGATGGATGGAAGCCAGGCCAGTCAATTCAAAAGGCCTCACTTAGCAAGCACCAAGGCCAATCCTGAGGATGGAAGCCTGCAGGCCTGAATCCTCGGGCAAGCCAGAAAATGTGGGGCCTGGGCTATTTTATCTCTAAATCTATTTCAAATTAGCATGCTAGAGTTAATTTATCAAAATGCATATGATAAAAAAGAGAAAACATAAATGTCACTTCTTTTCACTATGTAATTTTGTATAAAAGGACTAGAATTTAAAAAAGAACACAAAACATTGTCTTTATGAAACAACTGCTTTTGAATGAAATAGGAGCTGATGTTAGCACCCAAATACTCACTTTCAAAGTTGTAACAATAAAATTACACATAATGATATAATTGCTAACCCCTGTAGAAATGTTTGATTGATGATCCAATTTCAGGAGTTATATTGTGGCTTTATATTTGTTTTCTTTCTTGCTTCACCATACTTTTGTATTATAAATTGTAAAAAACAACGAAACTGAGTTGTATAAAATGACTTCAGCAGAACCATAAAATCTCCCTTACACTAAAAAGCAAAGAACCCAGTCGCTGTAAGTCTGCCATCCACCTTCCTCAGATCTTATGAGTAAACTCCTAATCCACCGCAACAGAAGACTCATTTTTAAAACTGACCCTGTTACAGTGGATGTTACAGCAGAACTGACGTTGTGGCTAAACTATATTCTGTAATGCCTATAAATGGGTTGACAGGTTTCCACTGCAATCTTCCTATCTCTGTTGAAAAACGGATGCTGTGACCAAGAAAAATCATACAGCACCAGTCGATTATATATACTGTTCGTTAGGTCTGGGTGGAGGGCAAATAGGTGGCAAGGTAGGTAGAGGAAGTGGCTAAACGTGGAGAGCAGGAACCAATCAGAATACAGAAAAGAAACCGCAACATCAGATATTTGTGGCTAGAGACTTTGCCCTACATGAAGCATGCGCAGTGAGGAGTTCCTAGCAAACTTAACTGACCTGGGGCTTATTACCATCTAATTAGCATCATGGTTTTGACACCCTCCAACCCCGTAGGGTTTTCATGAAGGATTCTGGGAAGACACGTGCGTAAAAAGGAAACTTATACAAGCCCAACCTGTTATATTACCCAACATGTCAATCACCCAAAGGTGGGAAACGGCAACCAATCCCACCCAGGAGAGAGGCGGGACAAACTAGCGAGCAGACAAAAGACAGTGTGCACTAAGACTCTGGGGTCTTCTCCACTAGCTAAGAATGACTCGTCTCTTCCACTGAGACGTACTTTCATTTTACAATAAACGCTGTGTGTGTAAGATGGCCTTGCATTTGTGATCACTCCATCATTGGCTCCACTCGGTACCAATACTCATCCCTGACACTGGGAACAGAGGACCAGGGAACATCAAAACAGACCTAACAGTCTGGCAGAGAAAACACAGGACAAACAGGCCTCATTTTACCAGTGCTAAGAAAAGTTGTTACATTTTATTTCATTAACTAGCCAGAGTATGTCAAATCATCAGTTTTTTACACACACCCTACAAAATCTAAAAGATGAAAATACTTCATTTTCTAGTACTGATTAACTTTAACTAGACTAAACCAATCTTTAAGAAGACAACCTTACGGTTTATAAGATCAAAACGTTCAAAAATATAAAGGCTTCATCAGGTAGTGCACTTCCAATTTAATATAATTCCATTTCATTTGATAATTTATAGTCATCACAAATTGGGGGAAAAACTTCAATTTGACCAAGATATTTTTGAGGGGGGATGTTGTTTGAAAACAACAAACATCTTGACCTTGCAGGCTTAATAATCTGTACACTTCTGATATTGTATTATCACCTGTATTTTTATCAGATTCAATGGGATCTTGTAGTTATGAATAACATATCAGAAGACTGACAAAGTAATAATTTTAAAAATGAGCTGAACTCCTAACATAAGCCAGCGACTGTTCTAAGCAATTGCCATGTTTTATCTCATTTGGTCTTCATTTAAAAACCTTAAGAGACAGGTACTAATAGAATCCCTATTTACAGATGACAAAACAGAAAGTTCTATGATTTGTCCAGGGCCATATGGTTCCAAGTGGCAGAGCCAGGCTCTGACCCAGGTACTCTGACTCAGCCCATGCTTGTAACCACTACATAATACTGCCTTTCATAAATAAAAACAGGAAGAA
>CAUYSK010049787.1:0-43737 GCA_963575035.1 Avahi laniger | reverse complement strand
TACATGTCTGTCTCAAATTCAGTAATAAAGCTCAATATGGTCTGAGATGAAGTAACTTTTCTTTTTTCTTTTTAGGTTTCAAATAAAGGAGACCGAGTAGTAGAATGTCAGTTAGAGACTCATAATCGGAAAATGGTAACGTTCAAATTTGACCTAGATGGTGACAACCCTGAGGAGATAGCAACAATTATGGTATGTCTGCATTTAGAGTTCCCAATTTTTACATAGGACTTGGTCTTCATTTTTTTTTTTTTTTTTTGAGACAAAGTCTTGCTCTGTTGCCCAGGCTAGAGTGCCGTGGCATCAGCCTAGCTCACAGCAACCTCAAACCCCTAGGCTCAAGAGATCCTCCTGCCTCAGCCTCCCGAGTAGCTGGGACTGCAGGCATATGCCTCCACGCCCGGCTAATTTTTTCTATATATTTTTAGCTGTCCAATTAATTTCTTTCTATTTTTGGTAGAGATGGGATCTCACTCTTGCTCAGGCTGGTCTCGAACTCCTGAGCTCAAACAATCCACCCGCCTTGGCCTCCCAGAGTGCTAGGATTACTGGTGTGAGGTACCGCGCGCGGCATAGTACTTGGTCTTAATATCCATTGCCCTATGCAAATATGCAATGTTTTGTAATCTACGTTTATTTTGACAGTTACACATTTATTTCAGTGTGATATGACTAGCACACCCAACCTGTGATTTAGAGATATTTTTGTTTAGGATATGTCTAAGTTGGTATTGACGTTCTTGAAAAGGGAAGAGCTAATTTGAATACCAACTAAATAATAATACAGGCAGTATGCAGATAGGGCAGAAATCATGAAAGTGATAGTTGAATGACAACTTGAGAAATGTCACACTAATCAGACTGACATCACATTTCTTTTACAGGTGAACAATGACTTTATTCTAGCAATAGAAAGAGAGGCATTTGTGGATCAAGTGCGGGAAATTATTGAAAAAGCTGATGAAATGCTCAGTGAGGATGTCAACGTAGAACCAGAGGGTGACCAGGGATTGGAGAGTCTGCAGGGAAAGGACGACTATGGCTTTTCAGGTTCTCAAGTAGGTCCACCATTCCCATAGTGAAACTTTGTTTTATTAAAGTATTTCCATAGTGCTAAGTTTGCTATGATACCGTATTACACCTATGACTGAGAACAAACATTTATGTTCTTTTCACATGTGGCGATTTGCTTTTCCTGATCATTGAGATTGCATTTGAGAATGAATTTAATCACTTTTGTTTATTGTAGAAATTGGAAGGAGAGTTCAAACAACCAATTCCTGCATCTTCCATGCCACAGCAAATAGGTGAATTTCTTTCCTTTCCTTCTTTGTTTTTTCCTTTGACTTAAGAAGTTGTATGTGCCAATAATGAACTCTTGAAGCTTCTTGTTGGTAACAATATAAATAATAATTTTACAGTTAAATGGGTTGTTTCCTTTTGACTAGGCATTCCTACCAGTTCTTTAACTCAAGTTGTTCATTCTGCTGGAAGACGGTTTATAGTAAGTCCTGTGCCAGAAAGTCGATTACGAGAATCAAAACTTTTCACCAGTGAAATACCAGATACAGGTAAAGAATCGATTCTACCACATTCTTATGTAAATCCTATAGCATCTCTGCTATATTGAAAGCTTGATCATCAAACAGTAGTTCATGATAACACAGATCATAAAAAAGAATGAAAAACTAAATAATGACGAATAGAGAGGATCAAAGAAAAAGAGCTGGCAGGGACAGCCATACTCACGCAGTAGAACCTATGTAGTAGGTACTACAGTATATGTCTATTTCTGCATTTACTACTGTTGTATATGCTTTAAGGTTACTCCATGTTTTGGAGGGGTTTTTTTTGATTTCAGAAATAGATATTCATACAGGCTGACTTAATTTGATCAAACTGCTGTTTTACTTTACTGTTTTAGAGCCTAGAGCCTATCATTTCCTTGGGATAGATTGTAAACTTTACTGGTACTTGGCGTTGTTGGTAATCCACAAATAGGTTGTTAGGACAGTCTTTTGAATCCACCCTTTTAAAATGAGCTGATTTTTATATTTTTATCCTTTGCAGTTGCTGCCTCTACATCTCAGGGCCCTGGAATGAACTTGTCTCACTCTGCTTCTTCCCTTAGTCTACAACAGGCCTTTTCTGAACTTAGACATACCCAGATGACAGAAGGACCCAATACAGCACCTCCAAATTTTAGTCTTACAGGACCAGCATTTCCAGCAGTACCTCCTTTCTTGAGTAGCACTGCTGGTGTCCCAGCCGTAGCGGCAGCCTCATCTTCAGTATCAGTCCCTGCAACAAGCAGCCCTATAAATGATATTTCCACGTCAGTGATTGAGTCGGAGAGTACAGTGCCCACTGAGAAAGGGATTGCTGGAGTTGCCACCAGCACAGGTCTCCCTGTACCACCTGTGTCTGAGTCACCAGCACTTTCCGCTGTAGGTTCAAGTATCACAACACCTGCAACTGTCTCAGAAACTGCAGCATCCCAGTCGGTTCACGCCCCTATATCTGGGAGCATTGTTTCTAGTACAGGCACTTTTCCTTCTGTAACAGTTCCAACAACTTCAGCCTCTGCAGTGGGCAGTGCTGCCACCCGCTGTGCTAAGCCTCCAGCTGTGCCATCTCAGCAGGCAGCTGGCAGTGCTACTGCAGTAGCCACGTTGACACCGGTTTCTGCCGCAACATCATTCCCTAGTACAGCTTCACAGCCATCCCTTCAGCGTAGCAGCAGCACCTCTGCTCCTACTCTGGCTGAAACAGTGGTGGTTAGTGCACACTCACTGGATAAGACACCTCATACCAGTACAACTGGACTGGCTTTGTCCCTCTCTGCACCATCTTCCTGTTCCTCCCAAGGAACAGGACTATCTAGTTCTGTTTCTCAGCCTGGTGGGGTGCATCCCTTGGTCATCCCATCAGCTATAGCTTCTACTCCTGTTCTTCCCCAAGCAGCAGGACCTACACCTTTATTACCCCAAGTACCTAGCATCCCACCCTTGGTCCAGCCTGTTGCCAATGTGCCTGCTGTACAGCAGACACTAATTCATAGTCAGCCTCAACCAGCTTTGCTTCCCAACCAGCCCCATACTCACTGTCCTGACGTAGATGCTGATACACAACCCAAAGCTCCTGGAATTGATGACATAAAGACTCTGGAGGAAAAGCTGCGGTCTCTCTTTAGTGAACACAGCTCATCTGGAGCTCAGCATGCCTCTGTCTCACTGGAGACATCATTAGTCGTAGAGACCACTGTCACACCAGGCATCCCAACCACTGCTGTTGCACCAAGCAAACTCACGACTTCCACCACTAATATTTGCTTACCACCAACGAACTTGACATTAGGAACAGTTGCTTTGTCAGGTGTACCAGTGGTCTCACCTGGGCAAGTACCTGCCCCAGCCACCACTACATCAGGAGTAAAACCTGGAACGGCTCCTTCAAAGCCTCCTTTAGTTAAGGCTCCGGTAAGATTCTTGTTATAAAATAATTAGATAAATATGATCGTTCTTTTTTCTTCCTAATAAGTACATTTTTCAACTCACTCTTACAAATTAGAAACGTAGTTATAAAGGTACCTGGCTTATAGTATTTATTAAACAAATTGATAGCAATTTTGGGATATGTACATTGAACAGAAGTTTTTTTTTTTTTTTTTTAGTGTGGTGGGACTTTCAGGTGAATTATTACCACAGCATTTTCTAAAAATGTGTAATTATCAGGTAAAATACAGGCATTTATTCTGAATTGGTACAAACTGAAGAAATCTGTATCACAAAAGGGAGCTACATGCATCTGTCAGCAAAATATATGTAATAATAGCTGTTCACAATCTTTGTTTCAGTGAGAATAAAGCAAATCTCCTGCTTTATTGTAGATTCCACAGATGTACAATTTGGGGTTTATAAAAAATTGGACATTAGTGATGAAATTGATACAGAGGAGGAAGAAATAATCTAATCCTAGGACCAAAATAACGAGAATGTATTTTCTAATTCTGCTGTAGTGAATTTCCTCTCATCCTGCCATCTTCAGCCTCTCTAATCTTCTCCAAATAACAAAGCTGTATTATGTCTACTGTATTGTATGCTTCAGCCATTTTTCTGCATCGCCTTTGATGTGAGGTTCTTTTTACAGTAGAGTAATGCAAAATCTCTCAGAAAAAATAGAAATTGCTTGATACTAGATTTCTGATGCCTTTTGTTATCAGGCCTGCCCCTTGGTTATTTCTGAACAGCCACTGTTTTCTCAGAAAAATCTTGTTTTTCTTAGCAAAAGCTTGATAGTACTCAACCAAATAAGTAGCTCAAGATTAGCTGGACTGTGCCTCTTATGTGCATACAGCTCTTGTTCTCTGTATTTTCCCTAGGGAACAACCTTTCACTATACTGTTCATTTTATGAGTATGTCATAGTAACCCCTATAATAATATCATTGGTTGTCAAGTTCTTTAAGACAGATGCAGAGTGTAACTTAGGCAATAAGCTTAACTAGATACATTTTATTCTCATGTTTGTGCATTCAGATTAATCGATTTGTTCTTTAGTATGCAATCTTTACTAACAGTGCCTCATGGACTTGAATTTCCCTTCATTGTCTGTAGGTATTCCCTGTGGGTACTGAACTTCCACCAGGTGTTTTATCCAGTGAGCAGCTGCCACCTTTTCCAGGACCTTCACTAACCCAGGTGCCCCAAGACTCGGCAGATTTCTTTCTGTGTTCCTACTTTCTTTCACAAATCTTATTTAAAGTCTCCATTGCATGATCTTGGCTTCTGGCTCCTATTTGGCTTTGACTTAGTAACACCTTTCTTTGAAAACACTGTAGCTAATGAAATAGGCCCTACTTAAAGTAAGAAGCTTCACAGTTGTTTTGTTTGCAATGTTGCTTAGGTCATTTAGAAAACATTTGATATTAATATTTCTCATATCTTAGAAAGAAAATACCAAAGTTGACATTTTTCCAGGCTCATATGATGACATCTTTTATCATTCACACTTTTTAGAATAGTGAAATTAGATTGTAAATGTGAGATTAAGTTCTAAACCATTATGGAAGTAAAAAATTATATGTAATCAAAATTAACTTTGAAAGTTGCTTAGAAAAGAGAAGCACATTGATAACTGATAAACTTTTTTCTGTGAGTCCAGTGCAACTAGTTTTTTCTTAAGTGTTTATCATTTCTTTCATTGACCACCTAATGAAATAATTAGTTTACATATAGGTAGGTATAAGGGTAATGTTAAATGTTTTATCTTTTAATATAAAAATCACCCAGCTCAGCAAGATGCTAACATTGTAAGATTAATCACAGAGGAACTGAGACCAGCAACTTGAACTTGAGATTCCCAACTCATACACAGTTCTGCTCACTGAGTGCAATGGCGGTCAGAATTACCTGTAATATTAAAATTATTATTACTCTTTTCCACCCTACCCCACCACCAACACATTTAGTTGAATTTCCTTAAGGAAAGTACTCACTATAAATCCATCATGATCATGAAAAAGCTTCTGACATAGGTCAAGCTAGTAAATTTTGAAACTAAATTAAGAATTTATTTTGGAATCATATATAAGAAAAACATGGTAAATTGCTTACTTGAAAAGCCTAATCTGAATTTAACCCAGTTCTTTTATCCCGGTACAGTAAAACATTGTTTAAGGAACTTACCACAATAAAGTAATAACTCCAACAGAGAACCTACTCTGTCAGTCACCAAATTTTGATAAAAGTGCATGGTGAAAGTCTATAAATTGGGAATTTAGTTTTAAACCTGTTTTCTCATTAAACACATGTATTCAGATAAGTAAGAGAGTTTAAAATGTGGTAAGAAACAGCACATGAGACACAGGAGTGGGGAAAGAGTAACTGGATAGTGCCCAAATATAGAGGGGAGGCATAAATGAAGGCTGTGTAAGAGTACGTTGATAGAAGCCAAGACAGGTGGATAGAGGGTTAGAGACTGTGGCAAAGGCAGAAGCTATGGCCTTGGGTTGCATGGCAGTGAGGCCTGATGAACAGGGTGGAATGCCTGGACTTCCTTGGCTGCCTTCTGTAGGATAGAGGAAGTAAAACCCGAAGAAGAGAATAATATTATATCCCCTGATAGTGACAGAATATATTAATGCCATCTTTTATTCATAGAGACAGAAAAAAAGTATATACAACTGAGAAAGAAATAGAGCAAGGCAGGCACGGTGGCCCACGCCCGTAATCCAGTACTTTGGGAGGCCAAGGCAGGAGGATCACTTGAGGCCAGGAGTTCAAGACTATCCTGAGCAAGAATGAGACCTCCCTCTCTACAAAAGATAGAAAAATTAGCCGGATGTGGTGGCATCCACCTGTAGTCCCAGCTTCTTGGGATGCTGAGGCAGGAACATCATTTGAGGCTAAGAGTTTCAGGTTGCAGTGAATTGTGATGACACCACTGCACTCTAGTCCTGGGTGACAGAGCAAGACCCTGTCTGGAAGAAAATAAAATAGGAAACATTGGATACAGTTACTCTTCCAATAGATCTTTATACATTTTTTCAGAGATAAAAGAGGACAGGCCAGGTATGGTGGCTCATGCCTGTAATCTCAGCACCTTATAAGGCTGAGGTGGGGGGATTGCTTGAGCCCAGGAGTTTGATTCTAGTATGGGCAGCATAGCAAGACCTTGTTTCTACAGAAAATTTAAAAATTAGCCAGACTTGGTGACACACACCTGTAGTCCCAGCCACTCAGGAAACTAAGGCAGGAGGATCCCTTGAGTCCAGGCGTTGGAGGTTGCAGTGACCTGTGATGACGCCACTGCACTCTTCACCCAAACAACAGAGTAAGATCCTGTCTTAAAAAAGAGAGAAAAGTAAACAACTTTTTCTGTCATTGCAATTAACTTTGAACACAGAAGGTTAAAAAAAAGACTTTGAAATAGCAAAAACATGAATCACTCTAAGGCTTGAGAGACTGACATAAAATTTTGAGAAACCGATAAAATCCTTAACGCAATGTACTAAATTTTAGTGTAGTGAGTTTTATAATAATATATATATGAAAACAGATGTTACATTGTGCCAATCTAAAGCATAGAACAGTATGTCCTATATAATTTGCATATATGCAGTGGCTCTGAAATTGCCAGTGAACTATATTTATACTGTGTTTGTTTTTGTTCAGTCCCAGCAACCTCTAGAAGATCTTGATGCTCAGTTGAGAAGAACACTTAGTCCAGAGACTGTTGCAGTGACATCCACAGTCGGTGTAAGTTTTGAAAATCTTGATTAAATCCCCTCCTAACCTTAATGTATTATATTCCTTGAACACAAACTATAACCTAAACCATTTTTAATACCTTTAACACATATTCAGAGTCCCTGCTTGTTCTAGCGAACAGAAACAAGACAGATTAATGAAAGATTAGCACTGACCCAGTAGCGGGAAACATTTGATTTGAAAAGCACTTTTCTAGCGCTAACCTCTGATTAGATTATATTGCAGATCAATTCTGTGGGTTTTGTGTTTTTGCTTTGGAGAAGGCTAAACTTTATGAGGCAATGATGTTTTACTTAAAACTACATTTCTATAAATATCCCAGTTACACTCTCACGTATCCTATGAAAAAAATTACGAAAGCAGTGAAGAAGAATAAGGCTCTAAATTTCTTCTTGCAAAAGATGCCTTTCTTTACATTAGATTTAATTTTAGGGTGTAAGAAGAAAAAAGAGAACAAAACAAAATCCCTCAGACATAAGTTTCTTCACATATACTATCTTTCTGCCCTTTTACAAAGAACAGAGGGAGGGCAACAAGGCAAAGTTTAAGCATGACTGAAGCTGAAGATTTTGTGGTATTTATGTGAATGTGTTTTGCAGCTTGTGTCCATGGTGGCTCCAACAGCAGTTGCAGAAGCAGGAGCACAGCCTCAGAAGGATGGTGAGAAGCACCCTTCTTTCACCTTTCTAATTCCAGTCCTACCGTAATTGATTACAGAGGTTTTACTGTTTTGAAAGACACATTCTTGAGAACATCAGTCTGTGTGAAACTATCATAAGGAACATTTTTATGTTATTTCGTGACTGAGGAGCATTGATGGTAACATCTAAAGTATGAATTATTAGCAAATTTAATTAATCTATTATTGGGGGGAGTTATATAAGGGGTAATGATAGATTCTTAGCGTAAGACCCTTTGTCATTAGCTGGGTCTTGCTATGAGAGATTAAGAAATTCAAGCATGCTGTATTTGTAAGTTAATTTACCGATAATCTTTTGGCTTTTGTGACACTGGATATACAGGGATAGAGATAAGCTTTTATATCCTGGACATACATTTGTATGGGAATACAAATGTAAGATTTCAATTAATCAGTAAGCATTTTTATTTTCAAGGCAATTACATTCTGAATTGGCTGTCTTGTTTTTAAAGAAGTCACTTGCAAATCAATGGAACAGACTAGAAAGTCCAGAAATGGACAAATTAAAGGGGAATGTAAACTATCAGGATACCATGTTATCACTGTAGAGGGTTAATGATAAATTTTCAGACTTTGACAATTTTTAACAAACAGTAGTATCTTTCCTGGTGAAGGTATCTAGTAGAGCAAACAATCATTATTTCCCTCTGTTGGACAAAACCTAGGAGATAAAGGAGTTAAGGAAGTTTTTTTTGCCTCTAACAACTTGCCTCACACATAGTTTCATTTTGCTGTATTTCTGGCCAAAAGGAAAAGAAGCTAACTAAAAGAGATGTTTATGTTTCCCTCCTCCATGTATTTCAGTTTCTCAAGGCACAGAAGGTCCTGTCCTAGCAACCGCTTCAGGAGCTGGTGTTTTTACGATGGGGCGATTTCAGGTAAGATAGTCACTTTTCTTTGCCTTGATTCCCTCTCTTGGGGGAGTTGTGTATATAATAACATTATTACTACCTATTTGGGACATAACTGCCAAGCCAATGATACAGTGATGCTTCTTTGCATAGTACGATACAGTTACCATTTTTCCCTAATAAAATAACATATAATTTTAAAATATAGAATACTCAGAACAGTGGGTAAACAGATAGTTATACTATCTACCCACCCACCTCCCAGTATTACTTTTTTGGGTGTATTTCCTTTCACTCCTTGTTCTCTGCTCAAGCGTGTATCTAAAATTGACCGTTTCTCTTGCTCTGAATATTTTGTAGCTTTTTTCCCCATCCGTTAGTTTACCTAAACATTCTGCTATTATTGGTCATTTAGGTCATTCCTAATTATTCCAACTTAATAAATAAAGTAATAGTAAACATCTTTGTGTATAAAAACATTTTCTATGATTAGGATAATTTACATAGGAGGATTCACTCCATAAGTTAAAATACTGAGTTGGCATCAAGTGATACACTTCATCGCTTTATTTACCCGGCTGGTCCAACGTGTGAGCATTTTCTGGCTCTTAATACACTGTGTGAAGCAGGCTTTGCAAATCCTTTGTTTTTGCTGCTTTCACAGCTACTTTCAGATTATTCTCCTGATAGCCCTTGGAGTTAGGGATAGTAGATGGTGCTTTTCTCATTTGTAAAACTGAGCTTCTGAGAGTTTGTAGATGGGCTGAGTTTGTATTGATAACACATGGACAAACCAAGACAAAGATCAGAATCCTCCTTTTAATTACTCTTCAGTTGTATTGATTCTTCAGGCTTAGCCAGCATTTAACAGTTGCTGGGTTTAACTTCCATAGTTTTTCTTATTCAGAAAGCGACCTTCAAGATTCTGTGACCTCTGGTTATTTATATTTTGACTAAGACATGAATCTGAATCCTGTTTATGACATGAGATATGGAAGTAAGTCGTTTACTTAGTAAATTGAGCCAGCCACACAATCTGTATCTCAGCACAGATATGTTCTCTATAATGGTATTCCGTTAATGTTCACTAAGATGGACTGCTCATTGACTGGGAAATAAAGTGATCGCTTTTTTTTTTTTTTTTGGTCCATGATAGTGAATATTCAGAACTTCAATTTGGTGGTGCTGTTATTTTGTTTGGTTTTATTTTATTTTTAGAAACAGGGTCTCACTCTGTCACCCAGGCTGGAATGCGGTGGCATGATCGTAGCTCACTGCAACCTTGAATGCCTGGGCTTAAAGCAATCCTCCTGCCTTAGCTTCCCAAAGTCCTGGGATTTTATAGGCGTGAACAACCATGCCTGGCCCAGAAGTTCAGTTTTTAATCTCATTCTGTTCTCTTTTTCCATCAGGTTTCAGTTGCAGTGGATGATGCCCATAAAGAGGGTAAAAATAAGCCAGAAGAGGCAAAATCTGTTCGTTTTGAATCCAGCACTTCAGAGTCCTCAGTGCTATCGAGTAGTAGTCCAGAGAATACCATGGTGAAGCCAGAGCCTAATGGGGTAACCACTCATGGTATCGCTTCAGATATGCCTGATAGTGCCCCCAAAACTCCAGCCCCAGAGGCAAAGTCAGAAACTGGGCAGCCTACCAAGGTTGGGCGTTTTCAGGTGACAACTACAGCAAACAAAGTGGGTCGTTTCTCTGTATCAAGAACTGAGGACAAGATTGCTGAAGCAAAGAAAGAGGGACCAGTGACATCTCCTCCCTCTGTGGATTTGGAACAAGCTGTTCTTCCTGCTGTGATACCAAAGAGAGAAAAGCCTGAACTGTCAGAGCCTTCACATCTAAATGGGCCGTCTTCTGACCTGGAGGCTGCCTTTCTAAGCAGGGATGTGGATGACGGTTCAGGTAGTCCACACTCCCCACATCAGCTGAGCTCAAAGAGCCTTCCCATCCAGAATCTGAGTCAAAGCCTTAGCAATTCATTCAACTCCTCTTACATGAGTAGTGACAATGAGTCGGACATTGAAGACGAAGACTTAAAGCTGGAGCTGCGAAGACTACGAGAAAAGTAAGTATATTTTCTCCCGTGAAAGAATAATGGCAGGTAATGTTTTAAGACCTAAGTCTCAGTGCTAGGATTAATATTCTTTTCACTACAATATGCTGATGTCTCTCTTTTAAAGAGAAGGAGATATGCAAAGGCTAAAGTTCCCTGACTGTGGTTCATTAGATTCTCTTACACTCAGAAGGACCTGTAGCATTTCCAGTTGAAGAACTTCTCCAGCACCTTTGTATTGCTACTATAATATTATTTTATTAATAGCACCTTTTGTCACCATTAACCACTCTTGGCTATTTATTAGCCTACCAAATGAATCCAGTAATGGCACTAGGATATGCGATAATGGTGTCAAGTTTTGTTAATTATATTTGGCAGATTGGATCAGAGTAGCAAATTCAGGTGTCCTGCACATGGCCTCAAAAGTCAGGAATTCTTTTTCCCCTAACACATTATCAATCATTTGTTGTTGGCTAGGAGCTTGCTGGGATATGCTTGGGTAATGGAGGCCAGCAAGGTGAGTTGACAAGTCAGAGTCTCATGGTGTAGTACATTTGGGGAAAAGGTTCGTTAGTAACTAGTAAATACTTGAATACAGGTTTAAGACTATGCTGTTAATTCTTGTTTGAATAAAGAGGGTTATGTTTGTTTGATTTATCTTTCTTAGACATCTTAAAGAGATTCAGGACCTGCAGAGTCGCCAGAAGCATGAAATTGAATCTTTATATACCAAACTGGGCAAGGTCCCCCCTGCTGTCATTATTCCCCCAGCCGCTCCCCTTTCAGGGAGAAGAAGGCGACCCACGAAAAGCAAAGGCAGCAAATCTAGTCGCAGCAGTTCCTTGGGGAATAAAAGCCCCCAGCTTTCAGGTAAAAAGCCCTAGACCAGGTCAGCCATGGCTGTCCCATCCTTTGTTTCTGTCTCCAACTACATATATAACCTATTACACATTTGTGATTTTTGTCAAATTTTAAAGGTTTTCCTAATATCCTAGCTTCCTTGACTTCCCCTCTCCCCATATTTATTGTGCCTCTTTTTGAGTCTATGGAAGTAAACTGGATGAGTACAATGGCTTATTCCATTGTAATCCATATTGCTATGTACTGGTAGTCTTCATTTATAGTTGTTCGTAAGGATAAACATTTAGCTTTTCCCATTAACTCTTAGCATTTAACCAAACTCTTAAGCAATTGGAGGAGAATGCATTATTCTCTGTTTAGTAAAGTTTAGGTAGATTCTTCCTTTTAATGATTGAGTTCATCATAATTGCAACTGAGATGAATGTAAATGTCATATAGATACATGAGTGTGTCTAAGTGGTAACTTCCTTGATTAGAGTTTTTATTTCATTTATCTATATTGGGATAAAGAACTTGCTAGTGATTATAATCAAAGAAATAGTTAAGTCATAATCTCTTGTAAGGAACTATTGTCTATTTAAATAGAAGATAAAGAGCTTTTATCCTTTGGTGAAATTATGGTACTGTTAACAGATAATTAGTTCAAAAGTAAAAGAGGGCTGTAAAGTATGTTAGAAAGCAGTTACAAACTTCTTAGCAGCTCCACTCTATGCAAGCTTTCATAGATGCCTAAATCTTTTCTCTAGCACATTTGAACCAATTCATGAAACCAGTCAACAGAGATGTGATTGTAAGAGAGTTCAGCTGATCTCTGATCTGATCCCAGTCAGATTCTGACCCCAATTTTGACATGCTTTTTGAGTGGACTTCTATTTAACTATAAATAGTAACTAGGGAACAGAGAGGTTAATCAATTTTAGGACAATTGACCTAGTGATTGAAAGCCACCTACCAAGAATAATTTTAAACATTCATTACTCTGTAATCACATATTTCGACATCTCTTTTATATCTGATGTGATGCATATTTACAAGAAAGTCTAAGCAGAGACTACCTAATAAGCCCACTTATATTACGATTCAGTATCTTTTCTAATAGGATTAAAAAAACCATTATGGAAGTGCCAAATGGAATCCTGGATCCACTGCATTTCTAGTCTTCTCACTCTCCTCAGGCTTGTGGACCATCTAGGTTTTCTAAAGCTAAAAAGCTTCTGGGATAATTCAGGTAGCCCTGTTGCCTGTTGATTCTTAGTGTCATTCCTCATTTCCCTTTCTGTTAATGAGGACGTTGATCTTTCATCAGTTTATAGCTTTTGCCATCATTACTCATCAGTGGGACAAACTGAGGGAATAAGAACAATGCTATTTGAGTGCGTTGGGAAAGCTGGATGTGCTTCCTCATGCCTCTTTATCTTCTGGCAGGTAACCTGTCTGGTCAGAGTGCAGCTTCAGTCTTGCACCCCCAGCAGACCCTCCACCCTCCTGGCAACCTCCCAGAGTCTGGGCAGAATCAGCTGTTACAGCCCTTTAAGCCATCTCCCTCCAGTGACAACCTCTATTCAGCCTTCACCAGTGATGGTGCCATTTCAGTACCAAGCCTTTCTGTTCCAGGTCAAGGTAAGAAATCAAAGCAACCATCATCTTCCAAAAACATTAACGTGGAGATACTACCATCCCTGGGACAAAAGCCTGATGAATAACCTATTATTAAGGTGGGATGAAAGACCAGCTGACTAGAACACAGCGTGTGTGTTGTACACTTAATCTTTGGGCTGAAAGGGCAAGTTGAGTAATGATTAGAATTGGTGGGCTCATTGCTCCCATAAGGTGAAATAGCTTTTTTTCAAGGGATTGCAGTGAAAAGTTACATCTGCAACCTATGTGAATAACTGATTTGGGATTTGGAACTTATGTTTTAATACTGGGCTGTTTCCTGGATGAAATTCTAGGGAATTTTAGCAGTTTCTGAAAGCTAATGCATTTTCTTAGCCAGTGTAGAATTTTGTAACTTCTAAGTATGGGAGTGGCATGCTAAAATGAATAGCCCTGCAGTTACCTACTTTCCAAATATAGTTTTTTTATTAATAATTGATGAAAACATTCCTGCAGAGGAAAGAGCTCTAGTAACATTAGAACAAGAATCGAAAGGAATTGGATATCTGGGTGGAAGAGAATGGAAAAAGTATAGGCAAGTAGCTCAAGTGCCTTTGCCAGTTTCATAGAAATGAGAGATTAGATCGTCTCTTCACAAGACGAATGTACTTGGTTGGTGAGAAGCACAAACTAGCTAGCATTATGCCAACTGAGAAAAGCATCAGTATTTTGCTTGGAAAGAACTGAGACCTGATATGTCCAGTCTTACATATGTGACCCCCTCCAGAAGCTTGTTCTTTTGTGTACCATCTTAGTGCATTTCACCACTCCAGCCTCGAGTTTCTAACATCTTGTAGCTGTGTTCTGTCTCTTCTCCTCTCTCTGTTCTTCCTTGTTTTTCCCCTCTCACAGGCTGTGCGAAGTTTAACTGTGCATCTGAACAGGTGACATTCAAACCTGGTGGCAGGAGGACCCGATTTCTGAGTACGCCCTGCTTGGCTCTTTGTGTGTAACACCTTTACTCCTTCCTCGTCCTCGTTTTTCTGCTGCTTGGAGCTGATGTTTCACACAGTCCATTTTCATTTGTCTCTTTCTGTATATCATCTACTCAGTGGCTTGGCTGAATTACTGTTACCCTCAGAAGTTTGGGTCCACACATCAATTATGATAAAAGATTTAGAAATAATAATAGTTTTCTACAAATTTCACTGTAACTTTCCGGTGGAATTGCTTCTTCATAGAGCTGTTACAGAGGGTATCAAGGCTGTAGACTGCTGGGTCATTTAGAATAATGAAAACCACACTCTACGGTCCTATTCATCTCACTGCCCTGCCACTAGACGTGACAGGAAGCATCTTGACCACTGATGCACTTAGATCTTGGCAGCAGGTAAAAGTTACACCCTATTTTTTCCATTCTTTTTCAAAGTAGGTTGAAATCTTTTTTTCTCCCCCTCAATTAAGCCTAAGAATCTACTAGTTGAAAAGATGCTAGAATCTCTTCATTAGATCACCACTGCCCTCAAACCCCATAAAATCAATAGTGGTTATTCTGATAAAGCATTTATTCTGTTAAAGACCAAAGCCTAGAACCTACAAGTGAAGATTGTCTTTTTTAACATAATCCCAGCCTTCTGCTTAGAAACAAGGCACAATAGCAAGTCACCTTCTTCCCCATATGTGAAATGAAAACGTGGCCTATGTCCTAGGGTTGTTGTGCACGTGGGGGAAGACCAGTTACACAGAAACAAGTAGCATTTGGGAAGCATGCATGGTTTCCCTCGGGTTAGCCAGTGCCTGCCTGGCACATGAGTAGGTAGTCAGTAAATGTTTATTGAAATAATAGGTTAAAAAACAAACAAACAAAAGCATAGTTCAAGTAGAAAAACCTTTTTAGAAGTTGGTGAAAGATGTTCTCTATTCAGGCCTCAAACTTCTGATGTGGTTATTGAAGTGCTTTGTAAATGCATGTGCTAAGGCCATCACTGTTTCCGAGTGTGGTCCAGGGGTCTTTGGGCCTCTTTGTGGTGGAAAGGATTTACACCTCCCTTTATTCTCTGTAGTGACCAGATTTAAAGGGAAGTACAGCACATTAGCTTCCATTTCCCTTACTCACACATTTATAACCCTTCCGCAGTGCTGTCTTCGTCAGCTGAACTAGTAGTGGGTTGGCTGTACTTGAGGCAGCCTCTTATGCCTTTGCCTTTCCCCACAATCACTAGTCCAGGGCTATTTAACAAAGAAAGGGGTAGAAGGCATTATTACCCAATTTGGTAGTTTTCCAAGCATGTGTGATATTTGAATACCCAGATTAATAATTTTTCTGGTTAGACTAACCTGGACTATGCCTAGCACTCGACACTTAAATAAACGTTCAGTTCGCATGTCCAGCTAGAAAGATGAAAATACATTAATAGTAGGAGGCAAGGGTTTTGAAGTAGAACGGGAGATTTCAGGGCTATGATGTACAGCCTGAAATGTCTGAGAGGGAAGAAAGAGAACCAAGGCTGCTTTTCGTGAAGTATAATGTGACAAGTACCACTTTAATTAAGTCTATAAATTTCTACCCCACACTTAAAGGTAGGTGATATTTCTCCTGTTGTTCAAATGAAAGTTGTTAGAAATATTAAATCTTATCACTTCCCTTTGGGTCTAAAACGAGAAGCCCTACATCTCTCGAAGGCACATCAGGATACATGGTGTAAGCCTGGTGAACAAATCCCGAGAGGCAGACTTAAAGAAATATGGAGGCATGCTACAGTGGCTTATGCAATCCCAGCAATTTGGGAGGCCAAGGCAGGAGGATCACTTGAGGCCAGGAGTTCGAGACCAGTCTAGGCAATATAGCAAGACCCTGTATCCACAACAAATAAAAAATAAAAAAAAAGATTACGAAGAAATATGCAAAGAAAACAAGTGCTTTAAAAGGGTGGGGATCTTACTAGTTTGGGATATATTATTCTATGCTCTCAAAATAGATAATGGTTTGGAAGCACGGCTTGGCTTACTGTTCTATTTATGTTCAGAGGTTGCTTGTTTTCCACATAGTTTTAAAGATTTTTCTGGAAGGGAAGGGGTTGGTATATATGTCTAGGATGTGGAACTATAATAACCAATTTAAAGAAATTTAAAGCTGTAACAATGGTAATGTCCATCTGTCAGCCTACTGTGGTAAGATTGCTAATGCATTTAATTAAGTGCTTTTTAACAGCCCAGCTGGAGAAACAGGAAGTGAGACAGGGTCAGTGGAAACACTGCTTGGGTATTTGAAATTCAAGCAGTGAGACCTAAGAGATTGGCGTTCCTCCCCCATTCCAGAGCCATAATGCAGGGCATTACTCTTTTAGATACAAAGATTGGGTGTGGAAACTCAACATTTGTTAGCCACGTAACACAGCCCATCAGATAATCGTGTCAGGCTAACAGCCAATTAGATATACCCCATAGAACTGTGTCTATGTTCCTTCAGAGTGGAGGAGGGGGGGAAAAAGGAGAAAAAAAAAACTATCTCTATGGCAAGGACTACCCATCCGTCTCCCCTCCTGCTTTCTCTTGCTGGGCCTTTGTGTGCTGTTTAAGATTCTAAATATTTTACACTGATGTTTCTTTATCTTTAACACATTGCTTCTTTCTTTGTGCTTCAGGGAAGATGGTGAAAAAAGTCTGTCCTTGCAACCAGCTCTGTAGTAATTATCTTTTCTTTCTGTTACTTTTGGTCCTAGATTGCAACACCTTTTACCTAATAAGTTCTTTGAACTCTGAAGCCTCACAGCTCCCCGATTCCTAACTTCCATCTAGCTCTGCTCCCTTTTCTGATATGTTTCTTAACATACTTAATTGCTAACTACTAGCTGTTCTTCCAGATTGAGAAGTCAGCTGCTAGTCAGTGCCGTCAGTGATGACCCCATGTGAGCCTAGCTCTGTGGCAGTCATGGATCGGGGATGCCCCTGGATGGGTACGGTGTATAGGGAGGTCAGAGAGGCCTAGCTCCTGTGGGAAAGAGAGCCCTGTAGCCAGCCAGGTAAGTGGCAGGCACTGTTAAACCCCCACTGGAAACCCAGCAGGATGAAAGCATCTGAAAGTCCACGTAGTGGGAGATGTCTGCTAGATTGGTGAGGAGAGAAATACCACTTTGTAGAGTTTGGCTTCTTAGACCGATGGCTTCTCATTAAAGTACAGATAACTCAGCAACCCAGCAGGCTACTACAAGGTTCTAGAGAGGGTCAACAGAAAAGCTCCATACTTGGGTGCTGGCCAGTGTATTGTGCTTTGTAATAGATTATTGTTACTAGGATCTGACGGCGTGGGGCTAGGGGAAATGCATTACCATGACAGGAGAAAATCAAAGTAAGAATTCTCGGGAGTAAGTAAATACTACTTTTTGGAGCTTTTCAGAAGAACTAAAAAAGGTTGAGAGACTGACTAGCACATTCTCTGGAAGTCCTCTCTGCTGTGGTAGCTTTTATGGTCAAGTCTGCTTTTCCCAGGAGTTAATTTCTAGTCAGAAAGGGGTGCGTTTGTTTCTTTCTTTCACGGGAAGCCTGTTCACAGAAGCCAGAATAAGGTTTAATCATGTGGTTAACTCTTCCTCTTGGGATAAACCGTACTTTCAGAGTTCAGTATTAGGTAATACAGGTTACGATGAAAGATGAAATTTGGTTCTAAAGAGGCCCCACAGTACCAAGGGCGACTAACGCCACACTGGAGAGGTGTGACTCCCGGCATGAGCTCTTGTGCACAAGCAGTGCTCACCTCTCCTTAGCTTCTGACAGCCCTGCTCTCCCATGGTTATTTCTGGCTTTTGTTTTGATTCTCTCTCACATGAAGCTCACCAAGCAGTGATCATTCACACAGGGTGGCAGTCCTCGTGCATGCGATTTGCTTGCTTTCCAGATCTACTCACTGTCCTGACTGCCCATCCTCATTGCCTGCGCTTCCCTCTTCACCTGCGTCTCATGTTTGCTATTTGCAGAAGGCTGTTTCCTGTGCTTTAAACTTTTCCACTTGCGTTCCTGCACTATAGGGGAAGTGACTCTTCCCTGTACACTGTATGTGCGATAGCAATCCCCTCGCGGCTCCAGCGGGCACCGGGAAGTGAGCTGACGTGCACACTGCCTTGGTTCCGTATCTTGCCGCGGCGGTAAGCAGCATGTGACCTTCCTCACTCTGCACCTCACCTCGGAGTCAGCCGTTAGCGCAGCACAGACATGCTGGCGTGTGCCATTTCCCGGGTGGCAGGGTAGAAACTGGCCTTGAGACCAGCAGCGGTCAATAACGGGCTTGTAAATGGCAGGGCTGCGCTAGGCGTGCCGCCGCACTCTGGTGCTGCTTCGCCCTTGAAAGCAGGGAAACGCGCGCACTGATTTAGCCCCCGCATTACTTGGGTGTCTTAGGGCCTAGTGGCTCACAACTTAACTTTAGTAGCTTTTATTTATTCTGTAGCAAAGTGGGGGGGTGAGAGAAAAAAAACAAGACCGTGACTCTTCTTTCCCTCTTCCCTAATCGTGCCTCTTCGAATAATCTTCAGTGTGCCCTCCAGCAGAACCGAAATCAGGCAGGACACAGACTCCTCCTTCCTTTCTCATCAAACCATAGAAATAGAATTCCTTCATCACAACCTCAAAGCTTCCTCCTCCCCTTTGCACCCTGCCTCAGCTGCATTTTCCTGTTGCTTCTTCATGGTGTTCTGGGAAGAGTGGGGAGAAGGGGTGAGAATCCTTGAACCAATTGAAACTGAGGTCATCTTCAGGAAAGCCTCGTCTTCCTGGAGTTGAGATTCAGGCACACCATGCAGTCCCTTCCGCATGAGAACTGGGGGAGGTTGAAGGCGTAACTCTTCGCCAGGTCTGTGCTTGCAAACTCGTGTTTATGGGTCCAGGTGAAAAAGTTTTTGGGATGGAGCATGCTCTTTCTGTTTTAAAGAATGTGGCAGTGTCCACATGGTCTGGGAACCCCATCTTCTCCTTGGCCAAGCACCTATCTTTGCATTCCTATTCCTGCTTTAACCCAGCCAAATGCACAAGAAATCCTTTTGTTCTGGCCCCGCATTCTGCCACATTCCAGATCAGCATCTCCCTCGTCAGTCCGATGCTGGAATAGAGAAGGGGCTGAAAGAGGTCCCTGCCTTTTGTACCTGCCATTGTCCTGAGTTGTTCAGCCTTATCTGCAGCTACTGAAGAGAAACTGCTTTTATTACCCTTTTATACCAAAACAAATGGCTAAATAAAACCTTAGAAAGTCTTCCTTTCTTGCATGGCTTCCCAATTCATCCTCTCCCCATTCTGTGGTTTGCCATTCATTACCCTGTGAAGTTTTCCCTCTTCCTGAAATCATAACCCAGGCTCCTTTTAATGCTTACATTCTGTTCCTTCTTACAACTCTAGGGACCAGCAGCACAAACACTGTCGGGGGGACAGTGAACAGCCAAGCCACCCAGGCTCAGCCTCCTGCCATGACGTCCAGCAGGAAGGGCACATTCACAGATGACCTGCACAAATTGGTGGACAACTGGGCCCGAGATGCCATGAATCTTTCAGGCAGGAGAGGAAGCAAAGGACATACGAATTATGAGGTGCGTCTTCCCTTTTTGCCATTAGACCGAATCTGTCAGAGCATCACTTAACACGCAGCTAAATCCAAGGTGATATAAACTGCCCAGGCTGCTTAGCATTTTATGCCATGACATTCTTCAGTAGCTCATGAATTTTAACACTCTTTAGAAAAACAAGGCAAAAATCACCCAGGTGCCCTTTTATTCTTCCTTCCCTGAATTGCTAGCCTCTTGCGGGTCAGCTCAGTTGTTTCTTCCCTTTTCCTTCAACATCCTGAACTACACGCACATGCACATCACACCCTCCCCTCTACTCAGAAGAGTCATTTTCACTCTTACCTGGTAAATATAAAGAGCCAGTAAATACCGTGGAAGGCTTTGTTGCATTTTACCATACCTGACAAAATAGATGTGTGTTTCAGTGCTGCCCGTTTTACACCCATGGGTATTAAACCCACAGCAGACTTCACCTGTGGTGGTTTTGTTTCCAGGGCCCTGGGATGGCGAGGAAGTTCTCCGCGCCTGGGCAGCTGTGCGTCTCCATGACCTCAAACCTGGGCGGCTCCGCCCCCATCTCTGCAGCATCAGCTACCTCTCTAGGTCACTTCACCAAGTCTCTGTGCCCCCCACAGCAGTACGGTTTTCCAGCTGCCCCGTTTGGCGCTCAGTGGAGTGGGACAGGTGGCCCAGCACCACAGCCGCTTGGCCAGTTCCAACCTGTGGGAACTGCCTCCTTGCAGAATTTCAACATCAGCAGTTTGCAGAAGTCCATCAGCAATCCCCCAGGCTCCAACCTGCGGACCACTTAGACCCGCGGCCGTTAACCGAGTGGATCTGGGGGCAGGAGATGGAATGCTGATGGGGGTGGGGTGGGAAAGTAGCCTCTTACTAACTGCTAGTGCTGCGTTTAACTGGTTATTTCTTGCCAGAAGGGAATGTTCTAATACTGCTTTAAGCCCACAGAATGGAGAGTCTCTCTCCCCCGCCATTTATTGGAGGGGGACAAGAACAGCTTTCTTGTGAAGGGGCAGCTTCAGACAATGCTTCCCTGTTCTTCCATACCCAGCAGTGAGGGCTTGGGCGAGGAAAGAGAATCTTGTTCGTGAGGAAGCTACTAGAGAGCTCAATGTACAGTCAAACCCCATCTGCATTTTCAAGTGGGTGGAGCTCCTAATTTTGGTAACGCCCCAAATCCCTTACTCTCCCTCAACAGTCCAAACCACAAGACACACAAAAAAAGCTATTGGGCTGTCTCCTGCCTTGCTCCTATCCCTCTTCCCCCGCCCCTTCTTTTTGTTTTTCTTTGCTTTTTAGAACCCAGTGGAAAATACCAGGGGACTGGGGGTATAAGGTAACCCTTATGATAGGTCATTAGTGCTTCAAGCAAAAGATACTAGCAGCTTTGACTGCAGCATTAGCAATTAGGGAAAAAAATTAAGTTCCCTGCGGACATGTAACTTTGCCATCAGTTTTGATGTGGAAACACTGTGATATTACATAAATGTTGTTGGACAACAGTAGTTTTAAAGGTAACACGAAACGTTTAAAAAGTTCCAAAAAAAGCTAGCTCTGTCCTTTACTTATTGAGACACTTTAACTTTTTTCCTTTGTATTTCCATTGTATTAGATAAATAAATGTGAATGTAAAATTGTATAAATTACTGTACTTGAATACTTCTGTTCTCCCAGTGTTGCTTGCTGGACATTTTAGTGCCTTGGACTTCTATTGCTTCTGCCAGTAGCATCAACTCACCAGACCCCAGGTCAGCAAAGGGCATGTGGAAGGGAATCGTAGGTCCATGTGACCCTAGCGGTGGATATGCCAAAGGGAAGCTGAAAGAGTATTTTTTTTAAGTCATTCAACAGTTTTGTCTAGAGCAGGTGTAAGATGAGTCAGGTGAGAAGTTGGCATCAGTGGGTGAAAGCAGAGGTTGTTTCAGGAACAGTTGAGGGAGGGGCATTATGACAAAACCGGGCGGTTCAGAAGACTGAGTGGCGTGTGCTCAGTGAAAGAGAAAGACAGACTCAGGGGTCGGGGACAGACCTGTTTAGAAGACACTGATGCCCAGCCAGTGACTGTCGCGAATCTCACTTATCTGAGCTGGGCTTGTACAGACAAGATCTAGAAGAAATTAAACATAAAGGGAAGGGGGTGGTGGCTAGTTTTTACGTTCGAAAACGTGATAGCAAAAAGCCACAGATGGAGAAAGTTGCTCTAAGTACTGTGTGGATTGCTTTCCTCTTGCACATGTACCATGCATTTCTCAGCTTGGGGTACTATACTTTGTGGAAAATGAATCTTTCTACATCTGAATTAATAAGCATTGTCAAAAAGAATGCTTATTCCTACCCTTTTCCTCTATGGTGTCCAAATGGTTGCGGATTATACTCTATTGTGCCACGTTTATTTCTAAAATTATAACCAATATTCTTATTTTCCTATAAATATTTCCTTTAAATAATAACTGCAACCAACCAGTATTATTTAGTGCTATGCCTAATTGTAATGGGCAGTTCTTTCGTTTTCAGAGCTTTCCAGAAATACTGTCCTAATTGGCTATGTTTGGAAACTCTATTATCTCTGAAGATGGATAAAGAAGCTAGGACTCTTAATTTGGGGGTGCTTCTTCTCTTGACTCCTAGTTGGGAAACTGACATATTCCCAACCTTTCACCTCCCCACCCCCACCCCCTGCCATTGGCACATCCCGGGAATCACGGCTGTAGGAAGAGCTGAGGGCCTGTTCGTTCCTTACAGGCCTATTTTCTTTACTGCGTGGCCGGGGCCCCAGAGACGCAAATGAGAGCGGAGGGTTAGGAAGGGAGAGTTGAAAAGGCCAGCGGTTTCGAGCCCTGCTTTAAAGCTGTTTGCTCATTCTGGGGAGAGGGTGAGAGTAAAGGACAGCGCAGAGTGCCAAGTGAACGAGAAGCGGACCACCTAAGACGAATGGAACAGACCTTCATCCCAGAGGACGAGGGAGCCAAATGCACACATTACTGTTTTGTTATTGTGGTTTAATAATTTTGACATCTTTTCACTCATACACAAAAGCTAAGAACTGGTTTTATTTACTGTTGATTTTTTCCCCTCCTGTGGATGACATAACTGAAGCCTAGAGGAATGAACTAGTGCTACTGAACTCTTTAAATTATTTTTGTGTTAATAGTACACTGAGTATCTTTTTCCACATTAAAAAAAAATCTTTCTGAATTATAAATGTTTTCCTTACATTATTTAACAATGTACACTGTTTAAAAAAACAAACTGAATTCAAACTTTGGGGGTTTCTCAGCAGCCATTAATTGTACATTTTGCACTAACTCTGGGTGTTGCGATTCTTGTAAGATTGCGCTTTGTGCTTCAGTTTGTTACCTTTGTAGACTTATTTAATGAAACCATTCAAATAAACAAAACTTGCTTTTGTTGAGCTGTGAGGTTTCATTTCCAGCAAATTCCCTTTTCACATTCTCATTGGCATTATTTTGAGTTACGTACAACTTAAAACTGGATTCCTAATTCCCAGGAGTTGTTTTTTTTTAAGCAACAGTATTGTCCTGAACTAAGATGATGCTGCAGACAAAGGTGATATTTTTTCCTGAGGAAAATGGTAAGGATACCAAAATCAAAAGCTGGAATATATGAGCAAATCCACGCAACAGCAGGTAAAGTAAAAGCCTTCAGAAGACAGGGAGGTCAGGGTAAGCTGCGACCTCTTCGTCTTCCAAAGGAACAGAAATGGTCAACTGCTGCTTTCAGAGTTCCGTACCTCAGTCCCAGCCTCCCACAGATGGGGCTGTGATCCCAAAATCAGAAGTTACTGCTTCAAGATTAGGCACTGCACAGCGCAAAATTCACCTAAAAAAGTAAGATCGCAAACTCATTACTTGGGGGAAAGAATTCTCAAACATCCAAACACTGAAAAATCAATTTCTGTTAAGGTGGATTACATCTCACATCTGAAATGGGGACATAAAAGCAGCTACGGTATTTGACCATCCCTAATCCAAAACCCAAATGCTCCCGAAGCCCAAACTTCCTGAGTACCACATGACGCCAAGTGGGACCTTCCACCCCTGACCCCATGTGACAGGTCATAGTCAAGAGAGTTTATTCAGCCCCAAGGGTAGAAACCCTCCCAGCCCCAGCTGCAATGTATCTTGTGCACAAACTTTGTGCACAAAATTATTTAAAATATTGTATAAAATCACCTTCAGGCTATGTGTATAAGATAAATATGAAACAAATGAATTTCATATTTAGACTTGGGTCCCACCCCCAAGCTATCTCCTTATGTACAGGCAAATATTCCAAAATCCAAAACACCTCTGGTCTCATGCACTTCAGATAAGGGATACTCGGCCTGTACAATATTTTCCATTTTGTTAAAAAGGAGAGGATTTTCTTTCTCAAAATACCTTTTCCTTGGTCTTAGATCATTATTTCCTTGCTTAGGAAAAAAATGTTGGTCTTGAAATAATGTAGGATTATGATGTCGTAAACCCATAAATTAGAGATTATGTTAAATAGTAGATGGAGACTGCAGCCTGGATGCATTCAAGCAGTAAAAGCACTGCTGCCCCGTTCCCGTCACGAGGTACAGCACTTAGGCGGACAGCATTTAAGCATGGAGACCCGAAAGGAAAGCAAGCAGATTACTCCAAACAATTTAACGTAGGCAAGTGTTAAAGCTCGTGCTCAGTACCAAGTCTGGCCTCTCTTGCTTGATGGCAGGCAGCCGGTGGTTAGTCCCAAAATGTCTATCTTTATTAACATAATAGCTTAGAAATACACAGCGGAAAGCCACAAGAGCCAAAGAAAAGGTATTTCATCTGTCCAGTACCTCCCCCCGGCAGTGTGTGACAAGCTTCTTAAAGGTGCTCAGCTCTATCTACAGTAGACGCATAGTCAAATCCTCTGATAAGGTTCAGAATAAGCAAAATAAATCCTTAAAAATTAAGTTCATTCCCCAGTAATGATGACCAATACCATGACCAAAAAGTCATTTTCCAAAATCCCTTTGTGACAAGAGTCCAGGGATGTAGGCTGAGCCTCGGTTAAGATGGATCCAATTTCCTTTTCTTCGTGTCCTGGCTCTTCTTAAGAGATTCCCAGTTACCTGTGGATGATAAAATGGCTTACAAGTAACTACCATGATTTTAAAATAAAGAATAAACTGACAGTTAATAATTTCTGGATTGTATTAATGATCCTAATTAGACTAAGAGCCCACGAATGAAAATTACTGTTAGGAGGAAAGCAGAGCCCTCGGCTAACCCTATACCAAAGGGCGTCATACTCACGAAGGACCCGCCTTTAGCAGGGAAAGCTCAGTGTGCCCATCCTTAAGCTTCCTGCTACTGGCAAAGGCTGCGCCTGAAAGCAGGAGCCCCCAGGAAAAGTTCTGGCTCTTAAATCAATTATGTTCTACTTATACTGCTTATTCCCTTGGAATGACTCTAGCCGACTTAAATGTCATCCTTCCTTTAAAATTGAGAGTTAACTTTTGTTCCTAAACACTTCTCTCTTCCTACCTGTTACATGCTGGTCAGTGCTGTAAGTTTGGGGTTGCCGGGGCCCAGATTTTGCTTGTGGTTTCTGGTGGCAAAGGTCGTGTGGGGTCCTGTTCGGGATCACCGTCTGGTTGTTTGGTGTGAATGTCTCACATGTCTGGGGTGGTTCTGGTCCAAACAAGGGCTTGATAGCACTGTCCAATCCATCTGGAGTCAGATCCCACATTTCAAGATTATCTTCAAGATTCTCTGCAGAGATCACAGAAAAGTGTAGCATCAGCAAATAATGAAGTATTGTCACAGAACGCCCTGGAAACATTGGCCATGGGAAATCCCAGGCCTTGAGTGCCTGTGATAGTTTTTGGACTCTACCCCTGAAAGTGCACCGAAGCTTCCCTTTGGTTAGTACGAAAGCAGAGCCGGGTACCTGCATCAGTCAGATCCCTGCCAGTAAAAACGAGGGTTCCCAACGCCTCTTCAGATGCATATGTGACCACTAAGAGCACAAAGCACAGTAGCTGATAAGCACTTCAGGTATTTACTAACTAATGCCTGAGTCACACCCGCAAGGCCGTCTTCCTCAGAGCGCGGTGCCGTGCGGCACGGGGCGGGCCGGAAGGGCAGCTGCGGTTTACGCAGGAGAAAAAGGACGAGTCGGAAATCACGTAACTAAATGAACTTCAGGGGTCAGGTCTATTCCCCCTCGTGTGAGCGGGAGCAGTCTAGGTGCAAAGCTGCCCGGGGCTACGCCGGCTCAGACCCGGGAAGAACTCAAGATTACCGAGTCCCAGTCCTGCCTACAGATCTGCCTGTCATTTGTTTTAGTGGATTTTTTTTAATTAACAGAGTTTAATTGGGCAAAGGATGATCACGAATCAGGCAGTCCCCAAACCAGAACAGGTTCAGACAGACTCCCTAGATGTGGTTTAAAATAACTATTCCTTCTCAATAAAATGAGAAAAACAAAAGTTTGTTTCTCCTTTAACAGCGAAAGTAAAGGGGTTATTGGAAGCCATCTACTCCAGTGGCGGGCTTGCTTTTCAAAGCCATAACCCTCGCTCACACAAAACCTTAAGCAGAAATCCAGTATGTAAAATCTACTAAAAGAACAGTGGCTCTGGTTGTCCGGTAAAGAGGTAGGGAAAAGTCCTAGAGGACAACCTACTCCACACGTCACCCCGGGAGCTTCTCCAGTGGTTTAGAAGCTAAACATCTGGAATAACTGATTATTAAGGATATCCTAGGACAGTAAGAGGAGTGTTTTTTTCACATTAATTTCAGCCTGTCAGTGCTGAGGGGGCTTTTTTTTTGAGACAGAGTCTCACTCTGTTGCCCAGGCTAGAGTGCCGTGGTGTCAGCCTAGCTCACAGCAGCCTCGAACTTCTGGGCTCAAGCGATCCTCCTGCCTCAGCCTCCCAAGTAGCTGGGACTACAGGCATGCGCCACCATGCCCAGCTAATTTTTTCTATGTATTTTTAGTTGTCCAGCTAATTTTTCCTATTTTTGGTAGAGACGGGGTCTCGCTCTTGCGCAGGCTGGTCCCGAACTCCTGAGCTCAAACGATCCGCCTGCCTCGGCCTCCCAGAGAGCTAGGATTACAGGCGTGAGCCACCGCGCCCGGCCCTGAGGGGGATATTAATGAACCAAATGCGGAGCAAGACCTCTGTGAATATTCATAATTTGTAGAGAAAAACTGGGCAAAAGTTCATTTGGCCTGGAATAAGCCCTTTTCTTTGTTTCTACTCTCTGGGCAAGGACCACCGCTCTACCAAAAAAAAAAAAAATGTCTCTATTATTCCCACTGAATCTGGACTCTGAAATAAACTAAAGTCATCAAATAAATAATCTATCAAAAGCTCCCACTATCTTCAAACCCAATTTTTCCTTCTATTTAAAGACATGACAGAAACAAAACTTTCTAATGCAAAGATGGACAAAGTATTGAAGCAAAAAAACTTTTTTTATCCTGAAATTTCTAATTCCAGAAGATTATGTCAAGGCCCATTTGTCTTTAGAAATAAGAAAGTGCACGGCAGAGTTCACATTCTTTTTTAAAGATTTTCCGAGATGAGGTTACCCAGGCTGGAGTGCAGTGGCATCATCATAGCTCACTGCAGTCTCGAACTCCTGGGCTCAAGTGATCCTCCCACCTCAGCCTCCTAAGAAGCTGGGACTACAGGTGCCACCATGCCCGGCTTTTTTTTTTTTTTTTTGGTAAAGACGGGGTTCTCGTTATATTGCCCAGGCTAGTCTCAAACTCCTGGCCTCAAGCAATCCTGCCTTAGCCACCAAAAGTGCTGGGATTATAGGTGTGAGCCACCACGCCCACTATCCTTAATTTTCACTATCCTTAATTTTCTGGACTTATTTCTCCCATGTGTAGCTTGAGAGAAGTCCTGGTGAAGTCTGGTTTGGAGCTGGCCACAGAGTGACTGGCAGAGACTCGGGCATCCCGTCCACCAGACTGTCTCTTTCAGATACACTTCCCGGGGCCTCTGCTCCCATCTTCCCACACACCCTCACTCTTCTCTCCAGCTGGTGGGGGAGATGTCTGAACTTGCTGCTGTCTCTCCATTTGCTCCCGGAACTGCTGCTGCAGCTGCTTTTGCCGGAGCTTCCGCTGGTAAGTGGCGTCGTTCTCCGCGGTGGCCGAGGTCAGGTGTCTGCATCGGGACAGCAACAAGGTGGGAGAGTTCCTGAGTGACAGCTGTGGTTCCTCAGGGAGCGCACACCAGCTTGCTGGCTCTGAAAGGCAGAAACGAGGGCAAACTAAACTGCACGAGAAGCAGCAGAAGAGGAAAGGATGGGAACTTAGACCCCGTACCGGGGGCTGCAGGCCTTCTCCTCCTGTATCACAGTGTGGGGATCGTCCGGGTGGCAAGGTCTGCAAGCGGAGGTCACTTCCTGTGGTTTTGGGTGTCCCAGCACCCTGTTTGGGCGACAGCTGTTGTATCTTGCCTGTTCCACAGAGGGTTCAAAATCTTGTCTCTTTGCTTTAGTTAAATCCACTTCCAGAGGCAACTAATAAGGAAAGAAAGAGGATAAAATATCTTGAGATAAATGAAAACTAAAATTCAACATACCAAAACTTCTGGGATGCAGTGAAAGCAATCCTAAGAGGGAAGTTAAACACATAAATTAAAAAATAAGAAAAAAAAAGGAAGATCTGAAATCAGCAACTTGACTTTATACCTCAAGGAACAAACTAAACCCAAAGCTAGCAGAAGGAAGTAAATAAAGATTAGAGCAGAGATAAATGAAATAGAGAATACAAAAACAACAGGGAGAAAAAAATCAACAAAAATAGGAGTTGTTTTTTTTTTTTTTTTGAAAAAAATAAACATTGACAAACCCTTAACTAGATTCAGAAAAGAAGAGCAAAGACTCAGGTCGATGAATACAGATTTTAAAATCCCCAACAAAATATCAGTAAACCAGATTCAACAGCATGTTAAAAGGATTATACAACATGGCCAAATGAGATTTATTCCTAGAATGCAAGGATAGTTCAACATATGAAAATGAATATAATACAGCACATTAACAGACTGAAGGATAAAAATTGCATGTTCATCTCAACTGATGCAGAAAAGGCATTTGACAAGACTTAACACTCTTTAATGATAAAAACACTCAACAAACTAGGACTAGAAGGAAATCACATCAACATGACGCAGGCCGTATATGAAAAGGCCACAGCTAATATCCTCAAAGGTGAAAGACTGAAAGCTTTTCCTCTAAGACCAGAAACAAGGCAAAGACACCACTCTCACCACTCCTATTCAACACACTATTGGAAGCCCTAACCAGAGCAGTCAGGCAAGAGAAAGAAACGAAACGCAGTCAAACTAGACAGGAAGAAATAAAATTATCTTAGTTCCACAGACGACATCACAGAAGAAACACTTCTTGACATTAGATTCACAATGATTTTTTTGGATGTGACACCCAAAGCACAGGCAACAAAGCAAGGACAGACAAATGGGGCTGGGTCAAACTTAAAACTTAAGAGGCGACCTGCGGAATGGGAGAAAACGTGTACGTCACATATCTGATCAGGCGTTAATATGCAGAATATTTAAACAAGCACTACAACTCAACAACAAAACATCAAATAACCCAATTAAAAAATAGAAAAGGACTTGAGTAGACATTTCTCCAGAGATGAAATAGAAATGGCCCACAAGAATATGAAAAGATGCAAATCGAAACCACAATAAAATGTCACTTCACAGCCAACAGGATGATTAGGATGTCTACTACCAAAGATTCTTTTTAAAAAACAGAAAATAGCAAATGTTAACAAGGATATGGAGAAACCTGAATTCTTGTGCATTGTTGGTGGGATTATAAAATGGTGCAACTGCTATGGAAATCAGCATAGCGACTCCTCAAAAAATTAAAAATAGAACTACCATATGACCCAGGCAATCCCACTTCCGGGATTCAATTCCAAAAAACTGAAAGCAGGGTCTCCAAGAGATATGCATACACCCATGTTCACGGCAGCATTATTTACATAAGCCAAGAGGAAGAAATAACCCAAGTGTCCATCCGTGGATGGATAAACAAACTGTGATACATACATACAGGGACTAGCCTTCAGCCTCAAAAGGGAAGGAATTCTGACACACATCACCGCACGGGCGAATCCTGAGGGCGTTAACGCCGGGCGAAATGAGCCAGTCGCAAAAAGACAGAAACTACGATTCACCGTCGAGCTCCCCAGAGGAGTCAAATCCACGGAACAGGAGCCGGAGGGCGGCTGCCGGGCGGGCAGAGGGAGAGGGGTCGAGTCTCGCCGGCGCAGCTTCGGCTCTGCAAGACGAGAGGTCTCCCAACGACGTGAGCATCTCAACCCTACTCAACCGCGCGCTGCAGGCAGCACGTTTTAAGAGAAAACTGCAGACTAAGAAACAATTGTTTTAAAGCGAAGAGTTTTGACAAACGCCAGACACACACTCCACTAGCGGCCCCCGGAGAAAAACCTCCCGGGCACAGGACGGCACCGCCCCGGCGGCGGCAGGGAGGGCGGGACCCGCCGACCCGACCGTCCTCAAGCGAATGCTCGGATCAGGCCACGGAGGCGACGGCAGCGAGGGCGTCTGACCCGAGGGCGCTGGGCGGGGAAGGGGTGTCGGCCGCGCGGCTGCGGGCGGGACGACGACGCTCGTTCCCGCCGTGAGGGCCGGTCCCGCCCGCTCCAACGTTCGAGATCGGAGCAAACACCCCCGACCCTGCGAGCAGCGAGTCCTCGCTTCGCCCCGCCATCCCCGCGGCGCACCTGGCGCGGGAGCCTGCTGAGCGACCTCAGGTAGTCTCTGTCCAGGATGCAGTTTCCGAGCGCGTTCCCGAAACTCCTGCGGGAGAGAGGGCGGGCGGGTCGGGACGGCTGCGGGAACCCGGAACCGGAACGTCGGCGCGGCGGGGGAGCCGGGCCCTGAGGACCGCAAGCGCGGACCCGCCGTCCCGGAGAGACGAAAACGAAGGAACCGTCTGCAAAAGCCACTCGCCACCCTGACGTGGAGCCCGAGAATTCCGAGCAGGGATTCATTTCTCGAGAACCGCCACAATTCCCAAACGGGAGCGGCTGCACAAGGGGCGCAGCGCCCGCAACCCCGCCCTTCCCCGGGGCGCCCGGGCTGTTTCCGGTAATTCACTGCGGTTCTCAGAGCGGTCCGCGTCGCCGCGCGACCCCGCCAGCTCCGCTCCACCCGCAGGACGGGCGCGCTCCGCGCAAAGGCGTCCGCTCGTGTCACCGCGGGCGGCCCCGCTTCCTCCCAGAAGGGAAGGCCTCGGCAGGAACCGCGAAGAGTGCGGACCGGAGGGGAAAGCGGGGCGGATGAGACACGGGCAGGAGCGAGACTGTCCGTCCGCGCCGTCCACACCTTCGAATCACGCGGGTACGTGAACTTAAAAACCGCAGAACTCAGAACTGCTCCGAAACGCAGCGCAGAGACCCAGCGCCCGGCTCACCGGAGGGCGCGCTTCAGCCCGTCCGTCACCGCCTCCTTCCTCGCCTTCTCCAGGGACAGCGCCTTGGACTTGAGGCCCTCGCTGACGCCGTAGCCCACGTCCTCGTGATAGGCGCCATCCTGCGGGCAGACGCGGAGCTCGAACCCGGCGAGGAGCCGAGGCGCGTCCCCCTCCCGCGAGCGGCCGCGGTCCCGTCTGCCCCCCGGGGGCGCAGAGCCCCGAGAGCTTCGTTCCGGGGCCCTTCGCGGACCCACCTGCCTGCGCGGGCCCGGGTCCCTCCCACCGCGATCACGCACGCGGTGTTTCCAGCCCCGGCAGGGAGTCCTCGGGGATGCCAGGCAGAGGGATCCTTTGAAATACTGTAGCTAATGGTGCCCGGGCAGCAAATCCTTTCCTAGCTCGGGGCCTCCGGCTCTCAGCTTTCCCCGAAAGCCAGGGCGGCCCTGACGAAATCGTTAGCCGACAGAATCAAACAAAACCACTCCGTGATTTTTTTTTTTTTCCGAGACAGAGTCTCACTCTGTTGCCCAGGCTAGAGTGCCGTGGCGTCATCGTAGCTCACAGCAACCTCAAACTCCTGGGCTCAAGCGATCCTCCTGCCTCAGCCTCCCGAGTAGCTGGGACCACAGGCATGCGCCACCATGCCCGGCTAGTTTTTTTCTATATATTTTTAGTTGTCCGATTAATTTCTTCCTATTTTTAGTAGAGACGGGGTCTCGCTCTCGCTCAGGCTGGTCTCGAACTCCTAAGCTCAAACAATCCTCCTGCCTCGGCCTCCCAGAGGGCTAGGATTACAGGCGTGAGCCCCTGCGCCCAGCCAGCCCTCCGTGATTTTTAGAATAACTCAGAGAGCTCTCAAAGAAATGAGTTGACACCGTAACAAAATGCTTTCCATTCTCAGCTACTTACTGATGTGTACAGAGTTTTTCTGTACTATTTATAAAAATCAGAAGTCAAGAATAGAATTAATGCTGAATGTTCATTCAAGAAATAATAGGCCGAGGCGGGTGGATCGCTCAAGGTCAGAAGTTCGAGACCAGCCTGAGCAAGAGCAAGATCCCATCTCTACTAAAAAATAGAAAGAAATGATCTGGACAACTAAAAATATATATATATATAGAAAAAATTAGCCGGGCATGGTGGCGAATGCCTGTAGTCCCAGCTACTCGGGAGGCTGAGGCAGGAGGATCGCTTGAGCCCAGGAGTTTGAGGTTGCTGTGAGCTAGGCTGACGCCATGGCACTCACTCTAGCCCGGGCAACAAAGCGAGACTCTGTCTCAAAAAGAAAAAAAAAAAAAAAGAAATAAGTAATATTCAATTGTGGATATATAAATAAACTAAAAAGAAAAAATAACACCATCCATCTCATTAAGATATCCATTTTCCATAAAATTGTAATTTTTCTTTTTAAGTATCAAAATTTTGATATATTTGTGTTCTCTCAACATAAACACAATTGTCCAATCAATTGTATGTTAACAAGAACTGTGATAATAACTCAATCCAGAAGAAATCTTTTAATATTTAGAGCATTAAGGTCACTGAAAATTTACCAAAAAATGTATTTTTAGACACACACATGCACACACGCACACACACAGGGAGAAAAGCATAGTAAAGTTATCAATGAAACCTTCAATCATAAATATATATTAGGATAAAAACCAGTAGAGAAACAGAATAGATATGAGTTCAGATAAAGAAGGAACAATGTAAAATTTCTGATGATTAAAGAATAGCTTGCTCATGTATTTTTTCAAATAAATGACTATATTTAATACCTATAGTATTTAGATGCCACTGGAACATTTAAAAAAGATGTTAACAGATTTACAGTAGTCCTCAACATTTTCCATAGGTTCTTGGAAACTGACTTTAAGTGAAATGATGTATAACGAAACCAATTTCTTTTAATCGACCTTATAACAAATGACATTATTTGAGGACTTGCTATACATCGTTTTGCCTAAACTCGCAGTTTAGGCAGTAAGTCCTCATTAAGTGAGGACTTACTGCATTTTAAAGTGTCAAATTTTATAATATGCCAAAAAATATACCTTTTGCAAACAATTTTATATGTGATGAAAACTTTTTTAAGCGCCAACTTAAAAATGTTCAAGAAGACAGTTTCTCAGAATTATTTTAGGGGGCACATGAGCAACCTATGTGGACGCCACCACCCTGAGGAACACGGCCGAGACGCAGCGCGGGGCCGCGGGCCAGAGACTCCTGCCTGCTCCTGTCCCGCCGCCGCGCCCCCTCCCGGCGGTCTGCTCCAGCACCCCACCTCCAACTGCACCCCACCTCCAACTGCACCCCACCTTCACCTGCACCCCACCTTCACCTGTACCCCACCTCCAACTGCACCCCACCTTCAGCCACACTCCACCTTCCACTGCACCCCACCTTCACCTGCACCCCCACCTTCCACTGCACCCCACCTCCAACCGCACCCTCACCTTCAACTGCACCCTCACAAACGCGCAGACTCCCACGTAGAACTTGCCGTTGTTGAGGTCGACAAAATCTAGGAGTGGGAATGAGATCAGCTGACGTGGATGCGACTCTGGGCCCCACCCACGTCCCTCTGCTGCCAGCCAGACACGCCAGCCTCACACCCTCGACACCGAGCACTCGTCGCCAATCAGACGAGGCCAAAGGAAGGGGCCCGAGCGGTCGGTGCTGCCAGCAAGCAGCAGACTCACCCACGTTCTGCTGTGTGACGGAGTGTGCCCAGCCATTGTAACCAAACATCTCGTTGGCCAGACTGATTACCCTGTGACCCTCAATGTAACACACCTAGAAAAAATTGTTTTTAAAGAAAAAGCTATGTTAAAATTCCTTGTCATACTTAAATGTGAGTCAAAATTTACTTACTTTATTCCTTATCTGCTCGTTTGGCAAAACTGCCCTTAAACCTTCCAGGGAAATTCTCAATGAATTTATTTCAAAGATCTTCTAGAGCAGCGGTCCCCAACCTCTTTGGCACCAGGGACCGCTTTCATGGAAGACGATTTTTCCACGGTCAGGGGTCAGGAGGGGGGTGGGTACGGCAAAGCTCCATGGCCCAGTCCCTAACAGGCCGTGGACCGCGTGCTGGGGACCGCAGTTCTAGAAGGAGCCAGTGAGAACTAATGAACTAATGGTCTGCCAGGGGGAGGAACTAGACTCAGAGGGGAAAGAACCATTCATCTAACGGTTTCCAAAACTCACAGATGCCAAAAGAGTATAAATCTCAAGGTTGACATATTTTATGGAAGACCAAAAACATGCACAGAAGTTAAAATTATAAGCAAATGATGCACAATTATTATGTGTTAATTATAAATTTTTAAAAATTATTTAATTCAAAAATAAAAAGCAGCGAATGGCAAAAGGGACATTTTTTAAAATGGTATAAAAATCCTAAGATGGCAGTTATCCATGTGACAAGATGATGCTTGGGCCCCTTCATATGAGAATGAAGGCTGGACCCATCCCCACCCAGGGGCACTAGGAGACCTCCACTCACAGTGAGCAAGAGCCTCCCGCATCCGTGAGACCCAGAGAGAGAGCCGGCGAGGTTGCCTGAGCGGTCTGCACACACGGACACCAGCTCTCCGGCATGGGAGCTCTCCTACCTTCTGGCCTCCTCCAGCCATGCGGCTGCTGATGTATTCCGGGCCCAGCCTCTGCCGCAGCGCGCTCTGAATGGCCTGGTACTCCTCTGCCGTGTACTGGCACTGCAGTCAGAAAGGGAAAATCAGGCGGACGTTCCCACCACGCCTGATGTCACCGAGTCTCCAACTTTTTGGTCTCAGGACCCTTTTATGCTGTTTTTTGCAGACAGAGTCTCCCTCTCTCACCAGACTGGAGTGCGGCGGCATCATCATAGCTCACTGCAGCCTCACACTCCGGGGTTCAAGCATCCTCCTCCCTCAGCCTCCCAGAGTGCTGGGACTACAGGCCGCACCACCACGCCCGGCCCTTTACTCTCTTATTGAGGACCCCAAGAGCTGTTGTTTATCTTGGTTATACCCATCGTATTAGGAATTAAAACTGAGAAACCTTTAAGACACACATTGCATTAGGCATCAGAGTGATGATACCATCACGCTGTGCAGTCTCTGGAAAACTCTACCATTCACACGTGAGAGGCTGAGTGTGAAAAACGCAAACACTATCTTAGTATTATTATGAAAATAACTTTGACCTCATGGATGCTGAAGGGTCTCGTGATTCTCCAGGGGTGTCAGAGCCACATTTTGAGGACCACTGCTTTAGCTATTGCTACATCCTTAAAAATTTTATAATTTTCTCAAGCCAGGCCAGACGTGGTGACTCATGCCTATAATCCCAGCATTTTGGGAGGCCGATGAGGGGTGATCACTTGAAGCCAGCAGTTTGAGGTAAGCCTGGGCAACATAGTGAGATCCCGTCTCTATAAAAAAATTTTAAAAATTAGCCAGGCATGATGGCACACACCTGTAGTCCTAGCTGAGGCAGGAGGATCGCCTGAGCCCAGGAGTTCCAGGCTGCAGTGAACCATGGTGACGACTCTGCACCCCAGCCTCGGCGACAGAGTGAGACTCTGTCGCTAAAAAAAGAAAAAGAAAGAAAGAAAACAGGATAGGAAGTCTTGATTCCACTTGTCCCCTTGGAAGTTTTATACCTTCTTCTCCAATTCAACAATTTCCCTCGCTGACTTTGGTTTTGTCCCCTGGCCCCATTTAAAGGAGGTGAACACTCATAAACAAATCTCTAGTGAAGACAAAGATGCAGCACAAAAGCCTTTTCTACACACAGAATGTCTCGACAAAGACCAGGACTCTGGTAGCTTGGGATCCCCCAGGAAAGAGGCCTGGCCGGCAAGGACACAGGGGCTCAAGGGGGACGGGGGACCTGTCACATACAGTCTTTGTCTCATTTTGAATTCAATAGCATCTAATGTGTTATCTATCCAAAAAGTAAATTTAAATCCAAATGTAGTCCTTGGTACCATCAGTCCTTTGATGCTAAAGTTCTAGAATGCTGTCAGAGCTCGCCAAAGACCACCAAGTAACGCATCTGAAGAAAAGCCGATTAATGGCAAACAGCTTTCACGTGCGTGGTGACGCTCTGCAGCTCATCTTGTCGTAACTTTTCTCACCCGACCTCATCCTCTCCGGGGAAGGAGCCACACGTTACCTGTCCAAAGCATAGCACAGGGCTGCCGCCGGCAGGACTACGGTCGCTGGCTCTGAAGATCGCTTCCGCAGCCCCAGACATGTCGATTCTGCTTGACCTCTGTATGAATAAACGGTTAAAAAAAGATCTCAAAGAATGCTAAAGGTGAAAGACAAAAGCCTCTGCTAAAAAATGAGATAAAGCACCCTTTTGTGATATCCTACGAGTCACTTAATTCACGTAATTCTAAACACTTCTCTGATCATGCACGAAGTTCCTCAGGGGTCAGCCGTGGTCCACCAACCTGCCGAAAACCCTTTAGGGTCTGCTTCTACCCTTCTGTTAGCATTTCTGCTGTTGTGGTGGTGCTACTAAAGGTCATTTTCACTATAAGAAAATATTACGTTTTAATTGAAAAATCAAGATTACAAAAATGCTCTTTGTGGGGAAACAATCTACTCACTACAAGTTGAGCATCCCCAATCCGAAACTCCAAAGTTCAAAACACTCCAGAATCAGAAATGTTCTGAGCACCGGCATGAGGCCACAGGTGGAAAATTCCATTCCTGATCTCGCTGGCGGGCGGCAGTGAAAACGCAGGCGCACAGCAGCCTGCTCAGCCTCCGAGGGAAAAACACGGTCACCTTCAGGCCACGTGTGCAAGGTGGATGTGAAACATAAACGAGTTTCGTGTTTAGATTTAGGTCTCATCCTCAAGATACCTCATTATGTATGAGCAAACGCTCCAAAATCTGAAACAATCTGAAGTCCAAATGCTTCCAGTCCCAAGCATTTCAGACAAAGCCCACTCGGCCTGCACTGATCACAAAGGTAACTGTGCGAGGTGATGGGTGTGTTAATTAGCGTGATTGTGGCAACCATTTCACAACGTGTGTGTCTATCAAAGCACCACACCGTATACCTTAAATATATACAACTTTTATTTGGCAATCCTACCTCAGCATAGCTGAGGGGGGGGAAGAAAAATCAAGTGAGTCTGTTTTAAAGCTTAAAAAAACCCAACTTATTACCACCCACTATATAGACAACATGGCCCTGCTCACTGTGGGGGTGAAAAAGAAATAGAAACCCCAATAACTGAGCTGCTCTCAAGGCGCCAACACGCTGGCGGGGGCAAAAGATTGATGGGGATGGGCAGAGCCCGAACATTCGGGAAGGACGGGTGCAGCATCACACCAGTCTGGCTGAGCCAGCAGCACCAGCCTTGCTGGGGACCTGGTCAGAAACGTACGTTCTCAGGCCCCAGTGCGACCCCCGCGGCGGGGCCCAGGGACCTGCGCTGTGAGAAGCCCCCGGGGGTGTGAGAGCCACTGCATCAGACGAGACTATGCAAACTCATAAGCCGCTAGAAAACATAATCATCCCCAGAAAATCATCCACAAATGTCCGCCCGCTACCCGAACACCCTACACCTGCAAACAAACAGCCTCGAAGCTGGGCCTCAGCAAATTCACACGTTATAAATCTTCCGACTATTTGCTCACACAAGTGCAAATTCGTGACTGTCAAGTGGCACGGCACCCCACGGCATCACAGGGTCCCCCCGACCCTCCGTTTCATTTCCTCACTTTCCACAGCTTCAATTACCCCCAGTCAACCATGGTCTGAAAATCTTAAATGGAAAATTCCAGAAATAAACAATTCGTTAAGTTTTAAATTGCGTGCCCTCTTGAGCAGCATGATGAAATCTCGTATCACCCCACTCCACCTCGCTGGGACAGGCCCCTCTGTCCAGCGCCCTCAGGCTGTAGACGCCACTGCCCAGTGGTCACTTAGTAGCCGTTACTGGCTTGGAAAATCCCAGTGTGCACGGGGCGAGGCACCCACTGAGGGTCTTAGAACACACCCCCCAGGGATGCTGCCAGGTAACGTAACGGCAAGTTCTAGATGTCGAATTTCGGCTCTGTCACCCCCTAGACACTTGACTAAGAATTCACATAATCTCCCTAAATGACATTTCTGCATCAAGAAAACGGAGGTAACAATAGTATCCGCATGTCCCAGGGCTGCTGTAAAGATGACATGTGATACTTGATGAAAGAGCATTGGAATAGCGCACACTAAGTACTCACTAAACGTTAGTTATTGCTTACGTCATGTTAATTTTCTTACACAGATGATGATGAAAATACAGAAAATCATTTAAATGATCAAAAAACATTACAGTTCAGCTAAGAATGATAAATTAATTTATAATCTAGTACTAAAAAGTAGGATAGTGGCCTAAACTAGGGTAGTCAATTAGTGTCTAACATTGTTAAATCAACGAATTAGTGAAATGAAGATAGTATTGAGAATGCAAATATAAATGCCAGGAAAGATAATTAGAACGAAGTGCACCCATCTCTGCGGTGCGTGACTGTGGCGGGGAACAGTCCGCGGGGATCTCTTCTTCTTCAAAATAAAACTTCTAGCATCACAGTATTGCATTGTTCCAATATTTGCATGCATTATTTTAATAAAAAGAATTTAAAGTTAAATGTGTATTCCACGAAGCAGAGGTCAGCAAACTTTCTGTCAAGGGTGACATAGTAAATATTGTGGTTTCTGGGCTGTAAGGTTTCTGCTGCAACTACTCAACTCTGGCATTTAGCGTGTATGCGGCCAGAGACAATGCCTAAGTGAACAGCATGGCTGTGTCCCAGTCGATATTTATTTACAAAACAGGTGGCAGATTAGGCCCACAGGCCACCATGTGCCAGTCCCCACCATAAAGCACACTGAAAACTCGAGTCAGATGTGTCCAACACCCAACTCCACCAGGTAAGTTACTTAGATTGAGCAATGTCTTATCCTGTCTGTGCCCGTTTCTTCATCTGCAAAAGGGATCTTCCTAAGTTTGTTATATTAAAATGACATGATAATGACAGCTTCCAGCAAAAATCATCAATGGATACTAGCAGGTTGTTGGGGAACAGGATATGCACAAAATCTGAATTGAACACCAGTCAGGTTATTTGTTAAAAGCAACAAGGCTCTGGGAGACCAAGGCGGGCAGATCATTTAAGCTCAGGAGTTTGAGACCAGCCGCCTGAGTAAGAACGAGACCTCGTCTCTATTAAAAATAGAAAGAAATTGGCCAAACAACTAAAAATAGAAAAAATTAGCCGGGCACAGTGGCATGTGCCTGTAGTCCCAGCTACCTGGGAGGCTGAGGCAGGAGGATCGCTTGAGCCCAGGAGTGTGAGGTTGCTGTGAGCTAGGCTGATGCCACAGCACTCTAGCCCAAGCAACAAAGGAGACTCTGTCTCAAAAAAAAAAAAAAAGGCAACAAGGCACACTTTGTGAATGTACTTAATGCCACTGGATAGTACACTTAAAAATGGTTAAAATGGTTAAGTTTTATGTTATGTATATTTTATCATAAGAAAAAAAAAGGAAGGACAGCTAAGCTCGATAAAAGTTTGCATCCCATTCATGCAAGGTCTGATGTGGGCTGGTGGCCAGGTCCACCTTGTAGCTGTGTCATGTAGCACATGTGGCCTCCAAGGTCATCACTGCAGGGCTGGAGTTGGAAGAGTCCCACCGGTTCACAGCTGCCTTAGCCTGGGAGTGACACGTACCACTTCTGGTCATCGTACCCTGAAGAGAGCTTGTTATGTACACAGCTCCAACTGAATCACAAAGGGCGTTGGAAAACACAACAAAGTGTGTGAATACTTGAACACTGCCACGATACATTTCCCCCACTTCAACCAGAGCCCCAGGGAGGCGGGAGATTCTTGGCATTGCCAGTGACTAGCACAGCCCCCGGCTCTTAGAAGGGTCAGCAAGTGTTTGGTGAGTAACAGCTGCAGACTAATGGAATGAATGAATCAAAGAAATATGAAATGCACGATATACAAAGTATACGTTAAAAATCTTTAGAAACTAATGTTATTACAAGGCAAGAGTTACACCTCTCATTTAAAAAGCAACCCGTCCTACTTTTCTAAACAGTATTTTAAAAGATCTAACATTCACTGAAGAAAAGGACAATCTTGTCTCTGCTCATAAGGTAAACATGAAATCTTTTTTCTGCCCCCCCTCTTTTTTGCTCTTCTACTTTAAACAAGATGCATACTGTTCTGACTTTCTAAACCTGTCCACAGCCATTTTCCCGTTATAAAATGAAAATACCATTATCACAGAAAGCGTTAAACACATATCGAGAGCATGGGAGAATGTAAAGTCAGTGGGTCCCACCACTACGATACAGCCGTTGTCTTTTTGTATGTGTGACTGTGTTTGTGTATGTGTGCATGCATGCGTGTATTTGTTAAACAAAGGTGGGATCCAGATGCAGCGGGCGTATCTCACGCAGCACCTCCTATCTTCTTGGCTCTGCCCGTCCCTGAGGCCCTTGGCCACTTTTCCACCCTGGGGGTCACTGGGCTGACAAAACACCTGGGCTCTCACCAACTGCACCACCTTCACTTCCTGCTCGCACTGTCTGCCTCTCCCTCCCACCTGGGGCTTGCCTCTTGCCTCTGAGGTGCGACCCACCTGATGCCCACACGCGCGAAACCTAGAAGCTTGGAGGAGTTAACGTACCATGAGGCAGACCTTTTTCCAACGAGATGCAGAAGCTCCTTCCTTCCTGGAATGCACTACTTCACACGTCCTCCCGGGAGACAGCTTTAGGAGATCAAGCGACCAACTGTACTTATACCAAGGGGTGGCCAACTTGGAAGTACACCCTTGAACTTCCTTCTCCCCTCAATCCCATTCCCTCACCTCTGCTTCTGAAATTGCACTTCCTAAAAAAATAATAGCACATAAGATTTCGCCTCAAGCTCTAGGTGCTGGGGTACCAGGTATAGCAGACACTACAGCTGCCCTGCCAGTTACCCCATCAGCTCTCACCACAGTAGCGCACCCTGGCCTGACTTCCAAGCGCCAGCATCTGCTCTCTCTCCCTGAGAGCCTTCTTTGCTATCCACAGCCTATTTTGCACCTGTTCATGGCAAGCCGGAAGTGCCAGGGAACTAATGTCCCCTGGGAGCAGCCTTCACAGAGTGGCTGACAAGAGCTGGCATCTAAACACCTCAGATTTCTTACCCTTTCTTCAGGGTACCACCAAGCCATGAGCTCTGCACTGGTCCAGAGTTCCCCAGGGGAAGTGGGTTTGGCTGCCTGACCATGGTGACTGGCTGGATAATTCGCACTTTGTTGACTGCCTGTCCTCTCCTGTTGCGCTTTCCCTCTCCTCTACCCGCTGTCCTGGGGTCATCTCCAAATAAACCACTTGCTCTTGAGGGTAAGAGGGGCAGGGTGGGGCAGATACCACCTTAATCAAGTAATCAAACTGGATGTCACCAGGATAGCCACATCATGTGCTTCCCGATGGATGCTTGAGAAGGTCACAGCACCACTCAGGGAGTGTTCCCAGCAATCCAATCCTGAGGAAATAAACAAGTCCAAATCTGTAAGGCAATTGGCCTGGACTCTTCAAAAATGTCAACATCTCAAAAATTAAACAGAAGGGCTTGTGAACTCTTCTATATTAAAGGAGACTAAAGAGACATGACAACTGAATACACTATGTGATCCCTGATGAAATTTCAGATCGGGGGGAAAAAAGCTATAAAGCTGTGGTCCGCAACCCCGAGCCACAGCCCCGCCCGCGCCCAACCGTGGAAAAATCGTCTTCCATGAAACCAGTCCCCGCTGCCAAAAAGGTCGGGGACTGCTGCTATGAAGGACATTGTTAAGACAGGGAGAATCTGATGGAGATTCATCCAATATGAGATGAGAGTACTGTATCACTGTTAAACTTACTAAGTGCAGTGATTGCGTCATGGTTATGAGAATGACCTCAGTACTAGATGTGTGATGAAGTACTGGAGTGAAGGAACATGTTTTCTGCAGCTTACTCTCAATTCATTCAACTTATAGAGTGTGTGTGTGCATACGTGCAGGTAAAGAGAAGAGAAACAGATAAAACAAAAGTAACAAACTTATGAATCTAGGCAAAGGATATGCAGGCATTCATGGTATAATTTTTCTGAAGGCTTCAAATCTTTCAAAATAAAGTTTTAGGAAAGACTTCCTAGATAGCCAAGGTTTTGGCAGCTACATAAATTCAAACATCCTAACACATCCTCTGAAAACTATACAAACCAAAAAGAAGAACAAAGAAAACCACAAATATTCCATATCTTCAACATAATTAGAAGACTGAAAATACTACAAGCTTCAAATTACCTATAAGTACAAAAACAAACATCACTTTCTGGTGGAGATATTTCTCAAACTCTCATCCCGACTTTTTTTTTTTTTTTTTTTTTGAGACAGAGTCTCACTCTGTTGCCTGGGCTAGAGTGCCGTGGTGTCGGCCTAGCTCACAGCAACCTCAAACTCCTGGGCTGACGTGATCCTCCTGCCTCAGCCTCCCGAGTAGCTGGGACTACAGGCACATGCCACCATGCCTGGCTAATTTTTTCTATATATATTTTTAGTTGTCCAGCTAATTTCTTTCTATTTTTGGTAGAGATGGGGTCTCGCTCTTGCTCAGGCTGGTCTCAAACTCCTGAGCTTAAACGATCCACCCACCTCGGCCTCCCAGAGTGCTAGGATTACAGGCGTGAGCCACCGCGCCCGGCCACATCCCAACTCTTTAAGGAGAGCAAGGTGGGATCCAGGTGGGAAGGGAAACGCAGAGAAGAAAGAAGAGGATGAAGAGACTCAGATGGAACTAAGTCACTCCCTGGAAAAGAAACCCCACACTAAGTATGAAAGCCCTGGCAAAGCTCTGACAGAGTGGGGTGAGGGTACACTTAAGCACACGCAGAGCTTGATGAAGCGGTCTTGGAAAGTTTCTGGGAAGAAGAAAACAAAAAGGAACAGAAAGGTACCCTTCAAAAACTGTGCTGTGAAGGGCAAAAGAGGAGGCAATTTAGGTTCCTGCAAGACAAAAGAAAACTTAAAAGTCAAAGGACATACAGCCATTTCCCAAAAAAACTTTCTAGTAAAATTAGAAACCATACTAATAAAGTATAATTATTATAAAGTGTAATAAACATCTACAAAAAACAGGACCTACTCTTTATTTATTATTATTTTTTTTGAGACAGAGTCTCACTGTGTTGCCCGGTTAGAGTGCCATGGTGTTAGCTTAGCTCACAGCAACCTCAAACTCCCGGGCTCAAGCAATCCTCCTGCCTCAGCCTCCCGAGTAGCTGGGACTACAGGCATGCGCCACCATGCCCG
>CAUYSK010049785.1:0-20464 GCA_963575035.1 Avahi laniger | reverse complement strand
TGTTTTTTTTTTTGTAATTTTTTTTCACTGTCCATGTTTATTTTAGTTTTCCGGTGTGGGCCACACCCCCCCGCCCCCCCCCCCCCCCCCCCCCGTGCTCCTTGCTGTTTCCTCAGCCTGAAATGTCTTTAGTTTCTTTTCCAACTGGCAAACTCTTAGATGTATTTTAAAGCCAACTTCCATACCTCCTCTTCCATTCAGTTTTTCTGATATTCTCATAGACTTGGGACAGAATTGACCACTACTCCTTTCTTTGTGTGCTTGTTATACTTTCTATTTATCCCCAATACTATTTTTATTTATGTATGTAATAATAATGTTTTAATTTATTTCAGCACTTCTCATGAACCAGTCATTGAAAGAATACTCAATCTGAATATAAGTGGACTACATAAAGGGCACTTTATACAGTAGAATTCTGAAATCAGAGTGACAGTAAATCTTAATCCATCTAAATCCATCTTAACCTCTCTCTCTCCCTATATGTACATATTATAAATTATATATATGTATATTTATATACTCATGCATATTTTGGGGAGTATGCCTAGATAGTGCAGGGCCTGAACAAAGGTGTCTAATGAAATCTAAATCTCCTCTTCTGTGATTTGAGTTGTGTTAAATAATTATAGCAAGAATATCTCACATTTACAACATAAGAGTCTAACATATTGATGTTAAACATTGGGGCAAACGTGGTTCTAGGAAATTTTGTTAATGCCAAGATACCAAGAGCTCCAATTGAAAACTCTCCTAGTGCAATGGGTGTGTACTTTCTGACACACCAAAATATACCAAGAGCCCAAACAAAGGCAAGATCACCAGATAAGATATACAAATTGGATGCAAATTTTCTATTTATAGCAGCACTTCTGCTTCCTGTCATAACATTTCTGCTTTTATCATAGGGTGTAGGGTGTTATAGTAGTAGAAGACTGATAGGAGAATGGATTTTGGAAAAGGGACCATGGAGGAAAAGGCACTTTAACTCATAAAGTTCTTTGTCAAAATTACTCACTTAAACTTTTCCTGAGACGTTATGTTCCTTGGTCTTATGTTGCTAACAGACATCCTACAGTCCCTAAAACATTGTAAGATTCTCCATGCCAAAGATAGCTCCAGGGAGCACAGAGTTCTAAAGTGCACTCATCTTCACAATCACTGTGTGACATGTGCATTATATTGTTTCATTTTATGGATAGGAAAACCTGAGATGATAAGAGATTAGTGTAGATTACCCAGTTCGTTAAATTAGCATTAGAATCAAAATTTGTCTATTTTAAAGTCTGTCTTCTTTCCCAGTGTTTAGCCATTCATTCAAATACATACAGTATTCTGCCATGTGTATAACACTGGGGTAGACTCCCGGGATGCAGTGGTGAACCGTCATATGCAGTTCTTACCCTTATGGGAAGTTTATAATCTAGTGTGAGAGGTAGATAATAAACAGGTTTAAAAAAAAAGAACCAAAGTGTACAGCATTATACATTGTGCTGTGAATGAAAATATTAAAACCAATTGCTAAGATAGAAAATGACAGTGCAGGCCCTAATTTTCTTTTTTTTTTTTATTTCAGAATATTACAGGGGTACGAATGTTTTGTCTACATGAATTGCTTTTGTACACTTTGAGTCAAAGTTATAAGTGTGCCCATCACCCAGAGAGTGTGATCCTAATTTTCATAGTTTCTATGGAGAGGGCCTCCATAAGCAGATGATATTTAACCTGAGACCCAAAGGGTAAAGAAGAGCCAGGCATGTGAAGGGCAGAGAGAAACTGGGCAGGTTGCAAGATCAGAGAAAGGCCAGTGTGTTGGAGCACAGTTGGTGCAATGAGAAAGGGCAAGAAAGGAGTCTGCAGAAGGATGGAGGGGTGAGGTCATAAGTGGCCTTATGGGCCATGAATATCAGACATCTCTGGAGCCCCGGCTTATACCCACCAGGCCAGGGCTTCTCAAAGTTTTATAAGCATGTAGAACTCCTAGAGATCTAGTTTAAATGTAGATTGTGGTTTGCTAGTTCTGAAGTGAGGCTGATACTCAGCATTTCTAACAAGCTCCCAAGTAATACAGACACTGCTGGGCTCTGGACCACATGTTAAGTTGCAAGGATCTAGGGCCCCCTTTTTTATGATAGTTGTTGCTGTGGCAACCACTTTCAGACAGCTGTTGCATATATGTGTTTTTGTCCTGAGACTTTGGAACTTCTCAGGTGCTGCTGCCTGTGCATCTGTGGAACCATTCAATCCTTCTGAAACATACACGACTTTGGGTGTGAGGATATTAACATCCCTTGGGACATCCCTTAACCAAAAGAAATGGAGCCAATGCATTGAATTCTCTCCTCTGCTCACCCTCAAGGGTGTTTTCCACATGGGTCCTCAGAGCATCCCAGTGGGATAGAGACTCATGTGACAGCTCAATAGCATATCCTTGTTTTGTCTGTCACTCCTTCCCTGTAACACCCTTCCCAGTTCCCCATTGTTCTCTAGGGTCACTGCTCAAAATTAACTCCCTGCATGCAAGGCCTCATCTCAGTCTTTGCTTCCTGGGAGAAACAAAATAGGACACCGTCATCCTAGGTCAGCGGTGGCAATAGCGCCCATGTCTGAGCCTTTATTAACTTGTAATGTCCTTGCAGTGAAGGATACAGTCTTATTTTATCTTTGTATACCCTGCAATTAGAGTAATGCTGAGGACCTGGAGGAGCTCAACCAAAGTTACAGAACTCAAAATTATTTATTCTAATTTAATTCAAATTAGTTAAAGGATTTTTAGAAACTGCTCAAGATTACAAGACAGCAATACAAAAGAAGTAGCACAGCATAATGGTTTGGAGCAGGGACTCTGGAGTCGGATTGATTGGGTGCAACTGCCTGCTCTGCTGCCTTTAGCTGTGTAAGCTCAGCATGGTATGTATTTTCCCACGTGGCAGCTTCTTCATTTGTAAATTGTGGATTATGATAATAACACCTCCTTCACCGTGATGTTATGCAGTCATGAGTTATTATATTTAACGCACTAGAACAGTGCCTGACCTATAATAAATGCCATATATAAGTGTGATAAAATTTAATAAATGGTTTTAAGGAAGTCAAGAGAAATCTCAGAGTAGCTCCTAATGCTGGATTTTAGACTGATAATATTGTATAAAAATCAACTAATGCACCTGCTAAATACAGATTCATAAGACCCATCCTGGACTCACTAAATTAGATTTTGTGGACATAGAATGGAAATTCTATACTTTTAGTAAGTCTCCTCAGTGGTTTTTTTATATATTATAACCAAATATATACTAGTTGACCAACTTTCTACCTAATTACGGTTTTTTCAAGTAACTAGGGCATTAAGGATATGTGTACCTGTTACAAGTTAAACACAAAATGTGAATTAAATCTCTATAAAATTTGATCTATCATTTTCCCCCTTCATTTATTGATTCACTTGTTTTTCATTTATACTATTCAATATATCTTTATTGAGTGTTTGTTATTTTTATTAAATGCTTATTCTTTGTTATTGTTGACTGTGTTAGTTATCCTTTTTCTCGAGGAATTTATAGTCCTTACTGATGTTCACGAAAATCCTGTACAGCAGGTAATTCAGGAATTATTAGTTCACAGCATGGTATGTGTAGTTCAGAGAGGTTGATCAATTGCCCACACTCACACAACCTATAAAATAACAACATTAAGATGAGAATTCTGTTTTACTCACTCCAGATTCTCTATTATTTTCATTCTATCATTCTGTACACCAGAGTATACATTAAAAAGAACAATCAGTAGGCACAAATTTTTCTATTTAATATACTTAAATTCATAATGTTAAATGTTAATTTATAAAAATTCTACTTTCTATGTTAATGAGAGTTGCTTGCTTTGGAAAGTGCCTCTTTGATGTGCAATAGAACATAAAATACAAACCTAGTTTGGATATGCAAACACAGTTTCATTTTTTTTAATGGGGAATGAAGGCCTATAATCAAACTACAGCTATTTAGGTAAATAAACAATTTCCTTGTTAGCTGGAAGTTTAAACATTAGACTAATTCATTAATTTGTAAATTGTTCTCTCAGTTTCAACAAAACCACATTGTCTTTGCCTATGTTTATGTAAGTGGGTGGTTATGTTATCAGAAAGTTCAGGTTTGAGGCTGGGTTACGCTCTCCTTTCCATACTCAGCCAGCTCCAGGAATAGGCAGTGAGGTAGCTACCTAGTCAGGATAAAGAGAAGGGTCATTAGATTAACACCCACCCTATAAGAGGCATTTCTTACATGACAGTCAAGTTCCTGGGAATTTGGTCCTTTCATTTCTAAGTTCTTCCTTAATTTTCATGATTAGAATTCTCACTCTTAGAGGCACCATGATTGTGCTGTACAAAATTGTGTGTATCCGTCAGCTCATGCATATGCCACTCTTTAACTTACATTATTGCAAATGGACATATCGGAGCACTAAGTTCACAGTATGCATAAAAATCAATATTAATACCATAAGGTACCTGGCAAATAATAGACAAGATAAAAAATGAAAATAACATTCAGTTTAGAACTTAAAATATTGTTTTCAAGTGACATGTTTGGCTAATACTATTTTTAAACTTTTTCTGCAGGTTATTTTCCAATTTGAAAATATAAAAAGCATTTTAACTATTTTATAGGGACGTGATGTCAGTGGATAAGAACTTTGATAAAATTATCACATCTTCATACTGGCTCGGCATATTCATGTACATCCTCTTACCAAGTGCAGGAATAATTTCATTTTTGGCATTTTGAAAACATTGTGGACAGTGACAGGTAAAGAAGCTGTTCATCCCCCTCCCCCCCCAATACTAAAACCAAGTCTTAGAACTGGACTGAGAGCAGGCACACTAAAATTTAATGACTGGAAAAACAAGCAGATTGAATCCCATCTTTTCATTAACTTGCCTAACTTCAATTACTCTAATTGGGTTCCGAGTGCCCTAAAAATATTTGAATAATCACTACCAGTTTCTGAAAATCTTCTTTTTCGAGGTGGTCAAGGTATTTCTAAGCCATGCTCCTCTGTGAGGGCTCTATCAAAGCTGAGCATCCATGAGGTCAGGAGAACAGGGAACACAGCTTGGCTTGGTTTCTCTCCACTGGCTTCAGCTTCATTCACAACAAAGTGAGATAACATTAAACACAATGGAAAAAGAGATATGTCTAGAAGGAATTAATAAAATGACATTTATGCTGGGTGATTATACTTACCAATGCTATGAAGGATTAGCATATAATTATTTATAATCTTATACTCTTTATGATAGGAAAGATTGTCCTACTTTACACAAAATGATCCCTCTGTGTCTACCTGAATTTGTAGTAAGTAATCTGTTTACAGAATAAAACACTATGCTCTTTCCTTTGAAAAGGGTTGTTTTTATCTATTAAAAAATAGCTCTTGTATTTTTATATAAAATAAGGCCACTGCTCTGTCCCTATAAACTTGATTCACATGAGCTTTTTTTATGGGCCTGCATGTTCATAGTCAAGGAACAAAACCTATTTGGTGGGAGGCACTGACATTTTGATTGTAGGAAGAAGGAAATGGCAATAATTTCTCAGAAGCTGGGCAGATTATAAAATATATAGAAAATGCGACCCAGGCTGATACTAACACACAGATGGTTAGCAGAACTCTGATAAAAGTACAAAGATTGAATAAATCAAATGCCCACCATTGTGAACCAGCAAGCATATGGAACCATTTTTCTTCCATTCTATCCTTTGTTCTACATAGGCACAAATTACATGACCTCAGGCAAGATGAAGAAGCTGAGTGTGATAACCTCCAAAACCCGTCTATAACATTTTCAAGTTCAATAAGATAACTTTATGATAACAGCTCTCCAGTTAGGTACACAAATTGCCTACAGCACTAAACAATTATTCTGACTAGCTGCATACTTACTTTATTGTCACAATTCTGATTTTTTTTAAAATGTAGGTTATGTGGGTTCTAGATATTAAACATAAAGACTGCTAAATGTTCCCAAGTCATCACTGAATTGTCACCAAGGAAAGTCTATAGCATAGGCAGAAAAATAACAGATATATGGATTCTTTCTTTAAAATAAGAGACCAAGTAACTAACAATAACTACTTGTTAAGGTTGTTTCAAGACAATGGTAGAACAGTGCCATACTTTGAAATATTTTGAAAAAATATATAATTAGGTGTTCCTCTACGTGTCTTCAGCATTCGTTATTACCCGTAACCCTCACTTTGTTGTCTAGCCCAAATATCACAGAAACAAGTGACCGATATGTCATTGCAGTTAAGAGCATGCTTTAAAGTTATACAGGTCTGGGTCCAAATTCTATTTAGTACTGTCATTTACTGTGTGAAGGTAAGCAAGTTACTTAACATCTCCAGGCCTCAGTTTCTTTGAAATGTAAATAATATTGGTATCTATCTCATGTGTTTTTTGTGACAAGTAAATGAAATATTGCAAGTGAAGCATGGCACATAGTTATAGTAAGCCCTCAGTAAATATCAGTTATTATCATCATCATAATAACAATTATTATTAGCTGGTTGATATAAATGAACTTCATTCCTTTTGTTGCAAACTATGTGTGTTAAAATACCAGAAAATTTATTGTACTGAAGTCAGGATTGTCCAGTTAATTTTAACAACTTAGTCAAGGTATAAAAGGAGAGCAGCCTCTGACTGAAGTGGGCTAGTTGTGTTTAAATGGGGCAGTAAGTTCCTTTTGTGGGGTCTTTAAGGATCATTCCAACACAGCCACAGGAATTGCACTCAGAGAGGAATATACAATTAAAGGATTTCTTATACTCATACGTCCTAGAAGCAGAAGGCACAGCACGCCATGCAGGAGGCCACAGGGAAGGAACTCCCAGGGATTGAGCTCAACTAAGCAGATGAAGAGCTTAGAGAGACAGAGGGAGAGAGAGAGAGACAAAGACAGAGAGAAAGAAAGAGACAGAGAGAGAGAAGACTCCTGAGCAAGTGTCCTTATTAGTGGTCAGTGTGGAATACACAGCAAAAAGCATGAAGGGATTTTACTGCTGCATTTGAATGTCACCAGGTCCTAGTCAGGAAGGGACACTGTGGCAGGGACCGGCCTTCTCACAGTGCGCCCTCCCAGTGCACCTGGTTGCCTGGGAGGCTGTTCACAGCCTATTTATGGGAATGTTGAGGCATCAGGAAAATACAAAGTTTAACAAATTTACAATAGTTCTCTAGGCCTAGCTATAAGACCACTAGAAAAATTTTAAAAGAATGATAAGAAAGTAAAGGTGTTGGACAATGAACTTCTTATTTTATATTTTTTATTGCTAATAAATTAGAATAGTGGAATGCACAGTTCCACGGGGACCATGCCAGCATAGTCCTTACAGCACAAAATCGGGCAGCATGCCCATGTTCAGGCATGAGCTGCACTGCCTCTCTCTACCATGTCTACCCACCGTGTTGAATGGTGTGGTATCATAAATAATTTGCCTAGTCTTTGTCCTGGTTTCCTGGCACACAGCTTCAAAAAGGAGTTAAACTATGGGTGGGGTGCAAAACTGGTGGTAAGAAAGTGATGGGGAGAGAAAAGGAAATAATAAGATTATGATTTGTGATGTGAGTGTGAGGCTTCTCACTGCTTCTCCTTCTTGGACTTTAAACCCCAGGATGGTGATGGGATAGAAAATAAAACTCAAATCCCAAAAGAGGTGGCTTTTTCCCAGGTGTTCCTTGGTGGGAAGCACCTTCAACAGGAGTGAAGATGGAGACCTAGTTAGCCCAGGTTGATGGATGAAGTCCTGTCTTAGTCCATTTTGCATTGGTATAAAGGAATACCCAAGGCTGGGAAATTTATAAACAAGACAGGTTTATTTGGCTCACGGTTCTGCGGCTGTACAAGAAGCCATGGCACCAGCATCTGCTTCTGGTGAGGGCCTCAAGAAACTCACACTCATTGCAGAAGGTGAGGGGGAGCAGGCAACGAATGGCAAGAGGAAGAAAGCAAGACAGGGAAGGGAGGTGCCAGGCTCTTTTTAATAATCAGTCCTCAAGAGAACTAATAGAGGGAGAGGCCACTCATTACTGCAAAGACAGCACCAAGCCATTCACGAAGGATCCGCTCCCATGACCCAAACACATCCCACTAGGCCCCACCTCCAACATTGGGAGTCAAATTTTAACATGAGATTTGGAAAGGAAAAATATCCAAAGTATTTCAGCTACTTAGCGGAGATAACTGGCTGCAAGTTAAACCAGCAGCTTAGACAATAGCACCTGCTATCTGGAAAAAACAGAGACAGTATGTAAGTCTCAAGTCTCATCTGCCCCTTGGGAGAAAGAAGAAAGCAAAGAAGCTTGATTTCAAATACTTACATAAAATATTGGAGGTATAGTATTATGGTATTTTAAAGTATACATATATTTTTCCCCCAGCCATCAATAATAATAATAATATAGTGACTCAATGGCAAAATGAATTGAATTATAGGAAATAAAGAAAATTACATTTTCAACACATCTGAGAGAGGAAATAAACCATGCTATTTTATAAATGGAAAATACAGTAAAATGGGTTGAGGTAGATAGCTAAGGGAAAGCTTAGGGAGAATAATTATTATTAAAAATGAGTTTTATAGAGTATAAAGCATCAAATCCAGGATTTAAATATGAGGAAGTCAAAGTCTCTATTGTGTAAACCAGTGAAAGGCAACATAAGTTTAGAGGTGCATCTCATAATTCAATTGCTTGTTAGAATCTAAAAAATGTTATATTCTCATACCTTTATGGAATAAGCTGTAACATAACATTAGCTAGGTAATTATGATTTTAAAAAATTATTTTATGGTTTAACAGTGAATTTTTTATTTTAAAAATTTTTATTCTTTGATGTTTCTCTGACAGTTCAATAGTAGAGAGATCAACTTGGGTTAGAACTTTTGAGAAGGTACCTATATCTCTATCTTTGTCTCCTACTTCTCTTCCTTTAGCTCATTTGGCAAGAGCCACACTTAACTTGCAATTCTTTAAAGAGATTCCTACCTTAAAGCCTTTGTATTGGCTGTTCCTTCTGCCTGGAATGCTCTTCCCATAAATGTCTATATCCTAACCTCCCTTAACTCTTGTAAGTCCTTGCTCAGATCACACCTCATGCATGACTCCTGCTCAGGACTCCATTTAATACAGAGACCCAACAATCCACCTGGTACTGCCCGTCCCTGCCACCTGCTTTACTTTTCTGTTTCCAACACCATTCACTACCTTCTGTATACTATGCAATTGATCTTGCTCGCATTATGCTTGTTCATTATCTTATGCTGCCCACAATGAATATAAGCTCCAGATGGGCAGGATTCTTTGTCTTATCTATTATCTATGAATCAATCCCAAGCACCTAGAACAGCAATTTGCACTTAGAGTAGGAGATCAATAAATACACATTGGATGAAAGAATGTTAGCCTTTCACATTCACCCTCAAATACTTTATATATCATTTCATCTTCTGAATCTATCCTTTCATGGAAGAAACAAGAGCTGTTCTCCCAAGTTCTGAAGATCCGAGGGGCCCATCTTGCAGAGACTATCCTAATTTCTAGACTTGCTCTGTTGCACCCCTGAGCCCTCACTTCAGAACATTCCTTCTAAGAGTCTGTGCTTCAATCTCAATTCACTTTGTTTTTCCTTTAGAAATTGCATTTGTGCATAAGGCTCCATCCTCCTATTGCATTAATTGAACAAGCACGGAGCACTGACCAGAAATTAATGAAATACACCACAAAATTCCCAGACTCTTAGACTCTCTTGCCTATTTTCATTTCACACCTTTGAAAAATTTTGCATCCCCTACCTCAGTCTCTGGATGGCCCAACCCCAATAATCAATCCTCTTTGATCTGCATCTTCTTGATGACAGGTTTATCCCCTTCACCCCACTATTTGCATGCCCCTGACAGCCCTCTTCAGCCTCTGTGTCATAGGGGTCTGCAGCACATATGTCCATATTCCCACGCCCAGCGGTCGTCCACAACCCCTATCACTTTGTCCCCAGGAACTCTAAAATCAGTTTCTTTCATGAACCCTAACGCTAACATAAAAGATACATTTATGACTAAAGGAATATATTTAATTTGTCTTATAGCCATGAGATAAGTTTTTAAAATAATTTCGACAAAGTAATCATCTTCAAAATATCATTAATTAAATTTAAAATTTCAATGCTTTAAATTGTGACCCCTAGGAAAAATTTTACATCAGTCTGGGAACTCTATGCCTATTTTCTTCTGTCCTATAGCCATTGATGAGTGATCGTTTTTTAAATCTTAATTCTAACTTTTTATAAACTGAAATATAGTGTCCATTCCAACTTCTATGCCTTTAATAATCTCACTTCTGGGGAACTTTCCCCTCTAGTCTGGTTTTTCAGCTGTTTAATAATCCTTGTAACTTTCCTTGACCCCAAACTACAGAGTTATGTCATGATCATTTCAATTTTGCAACTACTCTTCAGCCACTTCTAGTGGCAGAAAAGTAATTTTTTTTCACAAGAATGCAATATATCAGATATCTACATTAAGGTGCAGTACATATAAAAGTCTTTTTTCCCCTTTTTTTTAAGAGAAAATGTCTGAAATGGCCTTGACAATAAGAAATGAAATGATATCAGGGCACCTCATGCTACAGAACTGTAATATGAATCTGTTAAATGAAATGAATCGAGTCATATATATACACACATGCACATATATATCATATAGTATATATTTGTCTTCACATACATACACATTCATTAAGAGATGGTAAGGAAAGGAGTAAAGGCAGGCCTAGGTTATAGCCTTCATTAAAGCTTGATATTTTTATAATATACATGGTAAAGAATTTTTTAAAAAATGAATGAGTAGGATGAAGAAAGAGCAGGGCTTTGGAGTTGTAATTTATTTTCGAGACAGGAGGATAGTTGTGCTCTCCAGCCCAGTAAATCTCAGTCTTAGTTGAGTTACAGGCAAGTACCGACAGAACAAACTGAGTAGTTGAATTCGGGCAACATAAATGATAAGAAAGACATTTGAATACAAAACTATTAAGTTCAAAGATTTGAGAAAACTAACATGGCAGTGTGCTGGCTCAAGCACACAATCAAACCCACGAACTTCCACAAAACACAATTTCTTGGTTGTTACTTGACTATTTTTCATACTGATAGATGTTTTGCCCTTGGGGTGCACTACTTTGCACATAAAGAATGATTCTGCTTTGTTCCCATTAGTTTGAAAGACAAGACAGTGACACTGTGCTGAACAGAGTCCAGTGTGCACACTGTCTTCAGAAAAAATCTGCTTTCAAAGGGCCTGTTCTGATGATAAAGAAACAGAGATGATTTTTTTGTGTGTCTGAATTTGTGATCCCTGCAGTATGAGGGGAAAGACATCAGATGTGTCCCCTGAATAACAATGAAGTATTGGAAAGCAATGACATTATAATCACCGCTTCAAATGTCAGTGCAAGGATGCTATGGGTAGCAGCCCCAGTACATAACTTAACGGCTTTACTGTAAAATCACAAGGGAGCAATTAATGGGAAGCTGTTACTAACCTTCATGCATTCCATTGCTCAAGTGTCTAGAGAAAAGGTCTAATTATAGCTCTAACCTTTCCCAATGGGCCATGAATGACTCTCCAAATATAGGATGTTGTGTAAGAAAAACTATGATGAAGACATAGAACTGACGTATAATTGAATTTCCTAATACGATGCACACATAGTAGAACAACAAATCATGTTGATAACTTGATTTTCACCAATTTCTCATTAAAACAAAAATATCAAGCTCTGTGAAAAGATGCATGATTGGGAAAATGGAGTAGTCAAACATATAAAACTTCATATGAAAGATATAGTATCAGAATATTGGATTATATCCTAACTAAAAGCATAGCTATTTAAAAAGCAAGTATTATATTTGAAGGAAGAACTAGGATCAATATGGAATGTGAGACTTAGCAGCCCATTAAGCAATGTAATTAAAGGGAACTTGGTTAACCAAAGTATTTTCATTTCACATAAAGTTTGATAATTAGAAACAACATGAAAATGTTTGCTTACACCACAGAAAAAATTAAAAGTGTAATATTGCTTTTTGTTAGGTACATATTTCAAGATGATGGCACATTTCTTTTTGTTGTTTGTTCTAGGTAAGACATCTCTTACAGTGTGGAAATTGACATCAACATAAAGTCAAGAGTACCTGTCCTTGAGTTCTTTGTGCAAGGCAACTAGGAAGGTAACAAATTCACTACCTTCAAGAGATGTATTAATACAATGTATGTAGAGATTTAAAGACAATGCTAAATAAATGTGTAAAGTAAAGGTGTAATGGGAGTTCTCTGAGTGCCTGGCTAGTCAAGTGATACAGAAAGGAAATACCATAAGTACAAAGGAGGACTGGGGTGAGCCGAGAGGCTTCCTGGAAAAGTCAGGGTAGATGTCCCTGTTGGGCATTCAGAGGGGGAGAGGCTATTTCCTGGGCAGTCCTTACTTGTTATTTTCCTTGCGTATGAGAAGAAAGAATTATTGACTCATTTCACTCACACAAAAGAGTACAGACCTTACAACTGCCTGAAGGGCCCTGCAGGATTAGTGCCTCCTCTCCTCTTATCTCCCTGCTGCTCCCATCCCCATCGCATCGTTTACTGCTTTCCTTTTTGGTCACTCTGCTCCAGCCACATCGGCCTCCCCTGTGAACACTCCAGACACTCAGGCACCACACTGTCTTAGGACATTTGCACAGGCTCTCTGCTTTGCCTGGCCCGCTCTGCCATCAGACGTGTGCATGGCCACTTCCTGCGCCTTCTCAATACAATATTCCCTGATCATCCTGTTTAAAGTTGCAACCCGCAAGCTCACCACTCCCCTGCTCTCATTTTTCTTTCCATAGCAAGTATTACCTTCTAATGTGTGTGTGTTCTTTATTTTAATTATCACTCATTTTTTTTCCTTTTTTGCTACAATATAAGCCTCACATAGATTGGAATCTTTAGTTTTTTCATTAATGTATCTTAAACTCCCGGAACAATTCTGGCACAAGACAGATGTTCAGTAATATTTATTGAATTGAATATTGGAAAGAAGAGTCCCCAATAAATAAATTTTAAATTGTAGATCCAATTTTATAGAAATTGATGAATAATGTATTTTCCCAATTTATGAAACAATATATTTTCTCTTTCGCATATGGATAATATGGAGCCACCATCACCTATTTTTAAACTGGTTTTCAAACATATGAAATCTCAATCTATTTCTTTTTTCCTGCTGAAAATGTTAGTATAATTGTGGTTATTTTAAAATATATTTTGAGACAAGATTGACAGGAAATTGCAAATGGGTAAATATTTGCAAATGTTTTCCCTGTTTTACTTTAAATTCCTCAAGTCACTTTTATAAATGTGACTCAGGCCTGATAATTAGGGAATAAAAGTACTTTGAGAATAATTTAAAAAAATATAACAACATAAACCTTTTTGAATTCTTTATTAACTTTTAAGAACACAATTACATTAAAAAAGCAGTATTATGTTTGTATTATCAGTGTAGTTTTAACAAATTTTATTTACATTTTCATCACAAGTCTATAGTAACTTTAGTCTCTAAACAGTTTAGGCAGAAATAAACAAATTAACTTTTTGTATACATACAAATGTATACATATAGAACATTTATGCATACATATACATAACATGTTATTTGTTTCAAGGGTATCGACTGTACTTCACTCAAAAGAAATCCACATGGTGAGTAATGTAATAATCAAGGGCATATATCCATTAAACCAAATAGGCATTATCTTTAAATACTAAGGAAATAAAATTTCAAATGTAAATTGTAGGGATTGGACTGTTCCACCATATAAGACAATGATAAGAAATGTTACAATGCTTTGTGCTTCAATCATTTAAAACATTGTCTGGATTATATGAGGTGCTCAGTAAATTTTTTTTTATAGGGTTAACAAAGATTTATTCACAGGAATACATGTAAGTAGAAAAAAATAACAGAAAAGCTAAACAAATGAAGAGAATCCAAACCAAGTTTCATTCTGTAGCTTTTAACTTGTAACCTGTGTGCCTGTATCTAGGGCACAGAGGGCTACCAACATGTACCAATACAGTGTAGGAACCTTGCATTATATCCACTAACTTAAACATGTCTTTAAGATCATGCTTTGAACAAAAAAAAAAAAAGAAAGAAAGAAAGAAAGAAAGCTTAGAAGGCAATATGTTGAATGGGAATAAACATTGAAATATAGCAATTCATTTTTCAACTTCTACAATTGTCTTTATCTGCCAGCTAACATTTCTGCAGCCTCAGTAAATTCTTATTAGATAAGCTAATGAATGCTGTGTAGTTGATATAGAGTGCTTTTATGAGATTGGCTAGTTCACCTGCTTTTTACATAAGAAAGTAGAAATAAACTATATCAAAAAGACTCAATTTTTATTTTTTTATTAATTTTACAAATATTACTGATCACCTATTGTATTTCAGATGATTTGCTGTCAACAAGATGGTTAAAGTAGGCTGAGAAAGTACTGAGAATACTGGAAAGGAAGTTGAACTTTATGAAACAGAATTTTTGATGGTAAACCAATACACTGTGGATAAATATAAGAAATATAAAACAATAGTGTATATCCTCTATGATCTCACGATTCATTTAAGAATATAAAATTTATGCACAAATAACTATAGTGCAAAGCAATAATGAATGAAGCATTAAAAAGCAATGAAGGATTTCTACTGAGAGTAAATCACAAACGTACCTTGTGTGGTTCTGTGTGTTGTTCTGTCTATTCTGTTCCTTTGATCCATATGTCTGTTCTTACACAGATAGCACATTGTTTTGATGAGTTCTCCAACTTTGTTTTCCTTTTCCAAAATTATTTTGATTATTCTAGGCCTTTTACATTTCCACATAAATTTTAAAATGACTCTGTCAATACCTGCAACAAAAAACTTGGTGGAATTTTGATTTGGATTGTGATGGATATTTAGACCAACTTGGAGGAAATTGGCAACAAATAATATTGATCACTGATCCATTAATTCTCCGTGTATTTAAGTCTTATTTAATTTCTTTCAGCAAATTTTATAACTTTCAGTTTAAAGGATTTGCATGAATTGTGCTAAATATATCCCTAAGTACTTCATATTTTAATGTAATTATAAATGATAGTTTTAAAATTTCAATTTGTAATTGTTAGTTGCTAGTATATAGAGGTGCAATTGATTTTTAAATACATATTACCCTTGTATCCTGTTACCTCGTAAATTCCATTCTTAGTTCTGGCAGTCATTTTGTATTAACAGAGTCTTTGAAATTTTCTGTATACTTTGTATAGAATTAATATTATTTCTTCCTTAACTGTTTGGTGAAATGAAGTTATTTGGGCTTAAAATTTCTTTGGGGAAAGCTTCTGACTACAAATTTAGTTTCTTAATAGATAGAGGGTTATTCAATTCATCTATTTCTTCCCGAATAAGTTTTAACAGTTTATGCTTTTCAACAAATTTGTCCATTATACATAAGTTGCCAAATTTATGGATATAAATTTTATAATAATATTTGTTTATTATCATTTGAATATTTGTAGTATCTATAGTGATGTCCTCTCATTACTTCCTGATACTAGTAATTTGTGTCTTCTCTAACTTATTCTAGACAACCTTCACATAATATTATGCTACTTTACACAAGAATCCTACAGCAGTATCTTTCCACTTTGGCTCTTTCATCCTTTGTGTTCATGCATTTTTAGTTTTGCATACGTTTAAATCCTACAGTTTTTAGACAACCAATTATATGTTAAAGCTATTAAAAGAAGGAAAAATATTTCATATTTACACTTTTACATTCTATGTGCTCTTTATTTCTTTGTGTAGATCTAAATTTTTGTCTTCCACATTTCCTTTAATTGAATAATTTCCTCTAACATATCTGATAGTATATATCTGCTGATAATGAATTCTTTCAGCTTTTGTTTGTTTAAAAATATGTTTATTTTGGCTCCATTTTTGAAAGATATTTTTGTTGGATGTAGAATTCTGGGAAGACAGGTCTTTTGGATATTTGTTTTAGTGCTTTAAAGTTATTGCACCATTGTTTTCTGTTATGCAAAGATTCTGATGAGAAATCTGCTCTCATTGTTTTTTGTTTGCTTCTTTTATGAAACACATCTTTGTTTCTACTGGCTACCTTCAGAATTATCTTGTTATTTTTGGTTTTCAGCATTATATTTGCTTTCTAAGATTGCCACAACAAAGCATTACAGACTAGGAGGCTTAAATAACAGAAATCTATTTTTCACAGTTCTGGAGGCTAGAAGTATGAGATCAAGATGTGCGTAGAGTTGATTCTCTCTGAAGGCCTTGAGGCAAGGACCTGTTCCAGGCCTGTCTCCTCTCTCTCTCTCCTTGCAGTTGGCCATCTTCCTTCTGTTTCTTCACATCATTTTTCTTCTGTTATCTCTGAGCCCAAATTTTCTGTTCTTATAAGGACACCAATCGTATTGGATTAGTGCCCACTCTAATGATGTCATTTTAACTTAATTACCCCTGTAAATATCCTGTCTCCAAATACAGTTGCATTCTAAAGCATTAGAGGTTATGGCTTCAACATATAAATTTTTGGAGGATTCAATTCAGCCCACAATAAGTTCTCCTCTGATGAGGATATGCATAGGTATGTTTTTCTAAGCTTCTTGGATCTGGGACTCATTGTTTTTTGTTAATTTTTGTGAATTATTGGCTATTATCTTTTCTAATATTTCTTTTGCCCTGATTTCTTTCTTTGCTCTTTCCAAAACTCAAATTTCCTTTATATGAGATCATTATGTATTTCCTAACAGCTTTTCGTTGCTCTTTTCCTACTTTTTTTTTTTCCCTTTTTGTTTTGCTTTGGATAATTTCTATTGATATATTCTAAAGTTTACTGATTTTTTTTTTCTTTTCTGTATTCAGTCTGCTGATAAGCCTATTGAAGGAATTCTTCATCTCTGACAGCACATTTTTCATTTCTGGTGTTTCTACTTGACACTTAATTATAGTTTGCATCTGTCTGCCAAAGTTTCCCATCTCTTCATGCATACATTTTCCACTAGATACTTTAAAATATTAATCATAATTATTTTTAAAGTGTCTGCCTGAATATTCTAATATCTGGGCCATCTCTGGGTCTGGTTCTGTTGACTGCTTTATTTTTTGACAATGGCTTGTTTCTTTTTCTTGCTATTTTATATGCCTCACAAGTTTTGATTGAATACTATACACAAGAACACTAGCGATTGATGTAAATACTATTTATACCCAGAAATGTGCATGCCTCTTCGTCTGTCAGGTTGTTAGTGTGTATGTGTGCATTGGAGGCAGAGGAGAGGAGGATTTAAATTGAACTAGTAAATGGTGCCAGGTTTGGGTTTTATCATTGCCATAGTAACATTCAGTGCACCTCAGATGTCAAATTGCTCCACCCCGGGACTGCTGCTACAATGGGGTTAGGCTATGGTGAAAGAGTGCTGGAGAGTTGTCCTCAGTGTTACTGCTCTACCCTAAACTTGCTACAGTCCCTGTCCGCCTGTACAGAGAGGAGGTGTCTCTTCATGTTCTTGCCCATCCTCTACTCCTCAGTTCAAGGACTACAGTGGGGGCAGAGGATTTTTTTCAACTCTACTGCTTTAACTTTAGTATTAAGCATGTCCTATGCACTTAAGCTTCAAAAATAAACTTTTCTGAATATTCCTTACCCTCTTCCTTTATGCCAAAATGCTTTTACTTCATGGGTATCTTAAGCATGAGTAGCGTTTTGCTCTTCTCCCAGAGGCAGTAGAACTATGATTTCTATACGTGCAAGACTGTGTCTCCTCCCTCTTCAATGACAGATAACTTTTACTTTTATTTCTTCCTGAGTGGTACCTACCCTTTTAATGTTACTAGGGGAAGCAGAAGCATTTCCTGCCCCTTCTTGCCAACAATTTTGCTTCACATAAGAGAAGCTTCCAGAATGCCAGTGGATTTCATGCTGGCTCACCACTGGCAGACTGCCACTAGGTAGTGTTACCACCTGTGCCACCAGAGGGGCCTCTCTGAGGTCTTCTGCCCTGTTTCTGATTTTTCTCATGTGTATCCAGTAAAAGCCCATGGAAGAAATTGATGAGGAGGTACAGACACTCATGTCTGGGGCTCCCATGGATTCAAACTGTCATCTTACCACATACTCAGCCTTTAACAAGTCATTAAAGGTTCAATTATTTGCTCTGAAACTTCATAATTATGACTGTCACCTCTTCTTCCTTGTTCCACCAACGGTTAAAGAGTTTCTGTGCCCTACTCTCCTCCAAAGGTCTTATGGAATTCAGATAATCTCGTCTTGCAGCCTCAACTCTATGATAGACTAAAACAGACAGTGATGATTTTGCAACTTATCTAGCTTTTTTTTCATTGGTAGGGAGAAAATGACATTCTCTGTAGCCTCTATATCCTAAATAGAAGTGAGCTCATTGTGCTCAGATTTGAAAAGAACACTGACAAAATATAATTCATCCAGAAAAGGAGAAGGTAAAACAATAGACATTCTAGTTCCATTTCAACCCCTAGGCTATGTCACCAAACTAGCCTCCATATTGGTCTCCAATTTCCTCTTCTGCCCCTAGTCTATTCTGCAAATAGCACTCGAGATAATTTTTCTAAATGTACAACAACACATTATGTCTTTACATTACTTAAATGCCTCAGTTTTCCTGTTGAACATCACATAAAAAGTGAAATAAAATACTTACCATGGTTTACATAGCCTTGATTCAACTTTTTATGGCCCATGTCCCATCCTTCCCTCTTTTTTACATTTCTAAATATTTAGAGGGTACAGATGTTTTTGTTACATGGATGAATTGAATAATGCTGAAGTCAGGGCTTTTAGTATGCCTGTCATCAGAGTAGTGTGCATTGTATTCGATAGATATATTTTTATCCCTCTATCCTCCCACTCTCCTCCTTCTTAGTTTTCAATGTCTTTTACACCACTATATGACCGTGTATGCCCATGATTTAGCTCCCACTGATTAATGAGAACATGTGGTGTATGTTTTTCTATTTCTGGTATACTTCACTTAGGATAATGTTCTCCAGTTCCATCCAAATTGCTGCAAAAGGTGTTATTTCAGTCCTTTTTAATGGCTGAATAGTACTCCACAGTATGTATATGTTTATGTGTCTATATATATACACACACACACATACATACACACACACACCCCACATTTTTTTTATCCATTCATCAATTGATGGGCACTTAGGTTGATACATATCTTTGCAATTATGAATTGTGCTGTGATAAATATTCAGGTGCAGGTGTCCTTTTGATACAATGACTTGTTTTCCTTTGGGTAGATACCCAGTAGTGTGATTGCTGGATGGAATGGTAGATCTACTTTTATTTCTTTGAGGAATCTCCATACTGTTTTCCATAGAGGTTGTACTAATTTACATTCCCACCAACAGTGTATAAGCATTCTTTTTTCACCAAAATGGCCAACATCTACTGGTTTGTTTTTTTTTTTTTTTTTTGACTTTTTAGTAATGGTCATTATGATAGGGATAAGGTGGTATCTCATTGTGGTTTTACTTTGCATTTCCCTGATGATTAGTGATGCTGAGCATTTTTTTCATGAGTGTGTTGACCATTTGTCTATCTTCCTTTGAAAAGACTTCATTCATGTCTTTTTTCCAGTTTTTAATGGTGTTTATTTATTTTTTTTCTTATTGATTTGTTTGAGTTCTTTGTAGATTGTGGATATTAGCCCTTTGTCAGATGTATAGTCACTGTCACCACTTCTATTCAACATAGTACTAGAAGTCTTAGCCAGAGCAATCAGACAAGAGAAAGAAATAATGGGCAAATCGGGAAAGAGGAGGTCAAACTGTCTCCGTTTGCCTAAGATATGATCTTGTATCTAGAAAACCCTAAAGACTCCACCAAAACACTCCTAAAATTGATAAATAAATTTGGCAAATTTTCACTTTGCACAAATCAGTAGCATTTTTATATACTAATAACAGTCAAACTGAGAATCAAACAAAGAACTTGATACCATTTGCGTTAGCTGTAAAGAAAAAAAATTCCTGGGAATATACTTAACCAAGGAGGTGAAAGGTCTCTACAAGGAGAACTACAAAACACTGATGAAAGAAATCATAGATGATACAAACAAATGGAAAAACACTCCACGCATATGGATTGAAAGAGTCGACATTGTTAAAATGTCTATACTGCCCAAAGTGATTTATAGATTCAACACAATTTCTTCAAAATACCAACATCATTTTTCACAGATGTAAATAAATTAATTTTAAACTCCATATGGAACCAAAAAGAGCCCGATAACTGAAGCAATTTCATGCAAAAAGAACA